>APFE031055466.1:497455-525996 GCA_000404065.3 Pinus taeda | reverse complement strand
TTTATCATTTCCAGTTTAGCACTGGGTTCAAATAAAATATTCACAGATTACAGCATCACATTGTAGCACTACATTTTTCTAATGCTAGAAGAAGAAAGACCATCAACATGATCTATGGATTTCATGGGATTCGAACCTGAGATGGAGTTTTCATGGGAACCACCTTAGGAGAGCATCAATGATTAGATGGAGGAAGGGCAAGGTCATTGGGCATGGAGATTTTGGCCATTTGTACATGGCTATGAATTTGGACTCTAGGGAGTTCTTGCTCTTTACTAAAAATTATTTGTGTTCTTATTGGTAAACAATTTCCAGGGTTTATATGATCAAAGCATAAATTTAATCTAGAGTTGAGGGTTTAATGATAATGATAATGCAGATCTTGATTGTGGCCAACAATTCATGAAAAGACAATACACAAGTAAGAATTTTGCATTTCCTTATCTTACAAAGGGCTTAATGTTTATGATAATGTAGATCTTGATTGTGGCCAACAATTCATCAAAAGAAGATGGAAAAGCAAGCATTTTTCATGTCCTTAATGTACACATCAATTCGCTCCTCCCTAACTTTTCTAGGGTCACAATGCATGAATTTTTTTTTTCTTTACACCTTTTTTTTAAGTGGTTGATTATTTGTGTAATGGACTCTACCATGCCCAAATTCAAAGGGCTTGAGTGATGCAAGAAAACTTTCTAGTAGGATGCAAACACTAGACCTTTCTCAAACTTTGTTACATGAAATTAAAATTTCTTGTAATCATGAACATAAAATCTTTTATGTTTCATCCTTGGATTTTGATCTCAATGCCTACAATTTTAAACCATGTTACTATATTTTAAGTAGGAATATACATAGATTTATTAAACCTTACAACTCTCCAAATCTTAGGTTAAGCTAAAAAGAAGGAACCTGAATGGATTTTTCAATTTAGACTCAATGCTTACAAACAATGTTTAAAAATGGAAGAACTCAAATGGTCTAATAATTTTTACCCACCCATCAATTTCCAATAGGTTTGTTATTATTCTGAACCTAAACAGAGAGAGTAGAAGAAGAAGAGGATCCTAGATGAGGTGGAACCTGACCTTCTTGATACTTTTCAAAAGTTGGGCATGCCCTTGACTAGAAGAATAGATTGAACAACATTTTTGTAGATGTTTTTGACATTGTTTTCATTGCTACCATGCATACGTAGACTCTATAGGCAGTTGAGGTTATCTTTTGTTCATTATAAGAGGTAATTCTGGAGTATCTTGAACTAGTTAGGAAGTAGCTTGGCAGGCCCGTTTGTCCTGCTGATAATTATTATGCTGCATTGTACTTTTTTTTTAGTGATAGCTCCTTCTATTAAATCTCCAAGCACACTTTGTCACCCATGGAAATATCCACTTATGTCAAGATGAATGAGATGGAGACTAGGAAGTTTGAGAGGACTCTTATTGTTGTAAATGAGAGGAGTTCTATGAGGTGAGAGGAGTTATGTGACATATATTAAAGGATACGCTGCACCATCTTATGACACCATTCATCTCTATGCCACAGTAGTGGATCTCTATTGCACTGAGGGAGTAATGATAAAGTATTCCACTATAAATAATTGGTTTGTCGGGGACAAGGAATGAAGACGTGGGATTTATAATTTTATTACGAAAAGAGGTTTGTGTGATGGAGACAAATCAAGGATTTCGTGGGCCTAAGTAGAGACTAGTTTGACAATCAACTCGAAATACTTAAGCATTGTTTTGAAAGGCGATGATGCAATTGGAGAGTTCTATTATGTTTTATTGAAAAATAACTATTAGTAGGGGGTGACAAAGATGATCCATATAGGGAATATTTGCAGGAGTAGGATTATTTCTAAAATTACATCTACAGGAAAGTCAAGGAACTACTACAGAGGATTAGTGCAGGTGCAACCAAATTCTCATAATGCAAGGAATTTTTCACAGTGTGGTTCAATGCTCATCGGTGACCAGGTATCTACAAATACTTATCGTTACATTTAGGTACAATTTTAGTTCCATTCTAAAGTCTCTAATTTCATTTATTAATATTCCTTCTTGTGTCCTTGTCTCTCTTAATTTCATTGTGGTAGGATTGGAATGGGTTAAAAAATCAAGCATATAATTGAGTAAAATAAACACCCACATGTCACTACATGTCATTATGCATACTCTTTGTTTTTGATAAAATCAAAAGAGAGAAATAAGATGTGTGCACAACTAAAAATCCTAGCAAGCATGATGAATCCAGTCTTAACATGGAAATCGAAACCAAGAATCATAAAATATCAATAAATTTGTGACATGGAGTAAAAAACACAATAAAATATGCTATGCCAACATTGTCTATTTAGTGCAAGATACTACTAATATTTCATAATTTTCACAAATAGTGGATGTCATGAACATTCCCTGAAGAAAAATTATGAACTTGAATATAAGATGGTTAGTGCAACTATTTACTTTAAATAGGCTAAATTTAGTTAATTAAAACAAGTTTGAAAATTACTAGAAAAACCGTTTATTTAAAATAGGCTAAATTTGGGTAATTAAAACAAGTTTGAAAATCACTAGAAACACCACCCCCTCATCATTTTATTTCTAGTTGTACAAGATAATATTGAATAAAATTATGAGCACTTCCATTTAAATTGACTGTACATACAATAACAAACAAGGTTGACACCTTTAAAATCTATATCCATCATTAAATATAAGATATGACAAGGGTGGCTCATAATTTTAAAGGCTATATCCATCACCAACTATAAGATAAGAGTTAATGAGATGAGAAAAATTTTGTCTTGATATAACATGTAAACGTCATATTACTTATAACTCATGCATATTTTATCTTATTGTGCATATGTTAAATGTATAACTTCAATCTAGCTAATTTTTTACATTTGGATTGTCAAATATGTAAAAGTTACATTACACTAGCTTAAATCCACACACAAATAAAATATGAGAAATATGGGATCTTGGGTAGATTTTTGTTACTACCATATATCATGTTTTAAGTAGATGGTGTTTTATAATTCACCCAAGAGACTTTAGGAGAAACCTTGAATTGCATGCTTATTTCCATTATACATCTAATATTTGCAACCTTTTCCACGTGAAGAACCCAATAGCCCATGTTGAACATGAAGAAAGTACCTCAAAAATTGGGAAATATCAGTTATTCTATTTCCAGAGGGGGATAGATCCATAGAAGGCAATGACAACTATCATGAATGGCTTTTATCAGGTTGTATTTAAAGAAATCCCACTAGAATTTGCTACTATAGTAAATCAATTGGTGAATTTGAAGCTTGAAGGTAGTGTTGAATAGGTGTTGCAAGGTATCTCTATAACGCTATCTATCTACATGATTCAAATTCCATGAGATGATGTCTCAATAACATTATTGTCCAGTGACGGGTACTAGATGTAGATAGCTTTCTCATGTCCTACAAGTAAATCATATCATTATATTTCTATGAAATATCGGAATGTGTTCAAAGTTTGTCTCAGATAAGGAAATATGTATGTACTCTTGAAGTTATCTATGTTGTAATAATATCAAGAATAAAGTTGTCATTGAAAATAATTGGTATCTACAATGTAAGTTTACTTTACTACATGAAATTCTTGATTTGTTAGATCCCAACTAGTTAGGGTTGAATTTATTTTTGTTGTAATGACATTAAGCATAAAGTTGTCATTTTAATCACTGAAATCTACCATGTAAGATTTATTCACTACATGAAATTATTTATTCGTTAGAGACCAACTTATTAGGATTATGAAGATTCCTCTTTCATGGCAATATTTATGAATAATCTATTCTTGCTCAAAGAATTACATATTATAGAAAGGTTGAAAATAAATTAGATGTAGTTGAATGGTTTTTGTTTTAAAATGTGTGGAGGGAGTATAAAATCATTTTTAGTTGTGTTCAAATATTTTTGAGCACCCACTAAAGTGCTTCATTTTCCTCCTAGTTAATTCCATTTCTACTATCCCAATGCTTCTAGAAGTCCTTCTCCAAATTGATCCCTTAACTATCTTGGAGGGAAATTGATTACTTGATTGGAACCCACAGATTACAATTTGATTAGGAGAAAGGGATGAGAAAGATTCATATTCTTCAATATATTTCGCATTTTAAAAGCATATCGAATGATTGCCTTTCTTCTTAATTCATTCGACAATCATTCGAGCATTTTTTAGGATTTTGAGACCTTTTTCAATGATCTTTATTTTTCTAAAAGCTATGTTCTCAATTAAAGAAATTAAAGAAAAGGTGAAAACGATGCAACGGAAGGATTTTCTATTTTATTTCCTAAGAATGCCTTGCTAGTGTGAAGGGCTTGGTATTTTCTTGACTCAATATTAGTCACATTTGACTTCCTAGTATTTTTTTTAATTTCATTTTTGTTGTGTTTTTATTTCTATCCTTGAAGTTGGTGATATATTGTGTGTAATAGGAAGTATTAACTACCAAGCACTCTCAAAGGTAATATTGATGGATGACTAACTTTAAGTGTCCCTACTTGACACTTTAGTATTACATGATCATGCAAAGAAATTATTAATCAATATTAAAGGGAAGATGATTAGCATGCAACGTTTCTTGGTTTGTCATAAAATTACTGCATTTTGGTTCCCAGTAACATATTTGAGGCTACTTTTTGGTTGTTACTTGTGGAGCTTCCCTTTGGCTCAGAAAAACATCAAGGATAAATGTCCATTTCATTTGCATTGGACATCATCAAAGAGGAATTCACCAAAAGAAGTAGAGGACATGGGAGAAATTGGTACAATGAGCAGATAATCACTAGAGAAACCCTGAGGCACCATAATTTCTTGTGTATTTAGATTCGGTCGAAATTAACTAGTCATAAAAAGTACATTTTTCCCGAATATTTCCATGTATACAAAAACACTAGAAACGCAATTTCAAAATAATTATTCAAACTAATAATTATCTGCTAGTCATCATTTATAATTAAATAGTATAATATGATTAATATTATAGGACACAACTATAGGGTCTGACTGTGAGGGGAATTGTGACAATATGTGTACACTTCTCATTGTATTATACAAACATCTCTCAAAGTGTGATATCCATCCAATGAAATGTACTCCCAAAGGCCATTGTGGCATTGAAAATTTTTCTTTCAGTGGACAAGTGGTGATATATTTTCTTAGGCCTTAGTGTTCCACTTCGTTAAGGTTTTGACACTACTCACAACTAGCACCTTCATTCAACCAAGGTACTCATCTTGGAAAGTTGAATCATTTTGTATCCACAATCCAATATGATGTTGGATCAATTTCATAATCCTAAAAACATAGGTTGTAATAGTGAGGAACTTTTACTATGGGAAAAATAATATCCAAATTTAAGGAACGCAACTCTTTTAGAACAAGCAATAAGAACATTTTTTACATTGAACTTTGTTTTTCCATTTGTTTTCACAAGTTATCTATTGCCTGATATTTTTAACATGTAACTTAGCTGGTACGATTGTGCCTAAGGTTTTATTGAAGGTGATGAGTCTCATCATTGAGTAATTATATGGGCCTTAATTGGCCTTAATTCACCTCCTAGCTTAGTCAAACCAACTATTCTCACAACTTATTGCATAATTTTGATTATATTGTTCTTATGAGATGAGTTAGAGTTGTATATTTTGCTTCGTGGTCTAATGTGCATGTAATGCAGGAATAAAGCATAAAAGCAAGGGAAATGCAAGGATAAAAGGTAAAAGCAAGGAACTATGGTAAAAGACCTTGGTAAAAACTCAGATGGGACAAGGGAGAGGAATTATAGGGTTAAATCCTCCTCATTTGCTTCCCATCCATTTGAATATCCCTCCATCAGATAAAAGTACAAACAACCAAATCAGGAGTACTAAAAGACTGCCAAGCAAGTGGAAGTACAAGCAGCCTCCCTACTAGAAGGCAACCGAGCTAGTGAAAGTGAAAGGACAAGTTACCATTAAGTTGGGAGTTGTGCCTCAGTAATTTTGAGGGATGTCATTGAGACTTCATATGTATAAATAGAGAGGCCTAGGACCTCAGTTTTTTAACCAGTCAGTTGTCCAGTAGTCAGCCAGCTAGTCAGGATTTGAACTTTTATTGTGGAACTCTGCTTTGTAATAGTTTGATTTAATACAACTCTTTTATAATGAAGATCAGTTTTGATTTGAGCTAGCATTGAGTTAACTCAGAGGGTTGAAGCTCTTGGGTTAGGTCCCAAACCTAGCAACCAAATCTCCTCTTTATTGTATTGTTATCCTAGCTTAGATTCTTGTTTTCTATTCATTTACCTAAGCAATTCATTTCCATTGCAACAATACCTTATATGCATGGTTTGATTTTTCATTTTGTTAAATAGATGAATTTTCATTACAGTGGTCGAGCATAGATTTATGGCTTTCCTGTTCATGTACTTAAGCAACTTCCTATTTTCTGTTCATTGGCTTGAATAGTTGCAGTCTCATTACAGTAGTGCAGAACAAATTAGTTGTGATTTAGTTTGCTTCATTCATGCTTTCAATTAGTCTGGTAGCAAATAAAACATCCACAAGGTTTCTCACAAGTGTCTCAGCCTCACCTCCTCCCTTTGGGACCATGACGTGAGGAAGAAACCCTGCAACAACCCCAAAACCATAGGGTTTTGGTTTTCACAAGAGTTTGTCGTTTAAACATACCCACTGAGTTCATTGTCACTCTGCCCCTTTAATAGTCATCAGCTCGATTCGCTCTCTTTCTTCCATTCAGACCTCACTCACATTTCCGTGGCATTCCCCTTCAGCATGAAACACTTGAGCATAAGTTGTTAAATTCATGTCTAAATAGTTTTTTCTAGTAAAACGCTTTACACAGTAAAACTGACCAATCACCACTCAAATTCACTTTTTGTGTTTGACTTTTCACCCTTTAAATCCCCACCGTTGATCTGCCTTGTCAGATGCAACGGTTATCGCCCCCCCACTCACCAACCTGCTCGATCATATCTGGACCTTTGATCAACCCCACCTGATCCAATGGTCATCGAGCCATATCGCGTGGATTTCTGTTTGACCTTTATCCGACTGAGGGCACATGATATGAGCAGTTTCCCCGTGCTACGTGTTTCCCAGGGAGGCTAATCGCATGAAATTCTACAAAATTTCTTACAGCTTTGAGACCACACGATATTTCTCTTACCTCCCTCTAAATTCGCTCTCTGAATTTTACATGTTTTCTTCGCCCACTTCCAACTCTGTTGTCGATATGTCTCCTAATCTCATGATTGTCGCTTCACCCAATCACCAACTGGCTTGGCCAATCTCTACCGTCCATCTGTCGATTGCCTTCACGATATAATCTCAATCGTCTAGCCTGTTTGTTAACCCTGTTCACCCATCTACCTAGGTACCCTCTGGTGATCTGATCTCTGCCATTCATTCACCTTCCACTCATTTGATCCAATAGTCCTCATGCACAGTTTCTCATTACGTCCTATTTTCACCATTTTGATTAACGACCATTCTTCTGCTTAGACATAGACCTAACCTAGTTTCCATTGTTTAACCCTTAGTCTAAGTTTTGATGTTTTTACTTTTGTAACTTGGGTAGTTAGCATTACATGATTTATTTCTTCATTTCTGCAGTAGAATAGCTCTCCCCTAGACTAGGTTTTCTCTCCTTCCATGAAAATGAAGCTTCTTTTGACCCTATAGAAGTTTGGCTTGGAACCCCTAGGGTCTCTTGCCAGATGAGCAGTGACAACAGGTAGTACCTTCACTTCTACTTATGTATACAGCAGAGTCACCTCCAAGTTTGTATGAACCTCGGGTTGATAAGTAAAGCTGGTAGCCCTGGGAGTTGCAACATTCTTGTTGCAATACTTAGGCTCATCACTTTTTGGCACCATTGTCGGGGAGGTGTCAGAGTAGTAGTGATTATTGTTCTTTTCTTCGATTTTCTAGTTTCCACCTTGCTTCCATTAGTCTATTTCTGCAAAAGTAAACTAGTTTATTTATTTTATTTTGTCATTTATCTACTTTCCTTTCCAGTCTGCAAGTTATCTAGTTTCCTTTCCATTTTTCAAGTAGTTTCCTTTTGTTAGTGTTTTTTGTTGGCATTATGACATAGATTTGGCACTATGACACAAGTGTTGTCCTTGATGGCAACTCACTCAGATGACAGATCAGTTCAGGCTCATGAAATGAAGAAATAAAGGTATACGCAGGTTCCCCATTGACCAAGTCACATATACATGTGGGTTCATCAACCAAAAGCGCATATAGCGTACAGACGCACTTTCACGGAAAGAAAGGTGCATACATGTTAGAAAACTTGCTTTTGGTCTGTGGTATTTGGTCCATGGTATTGTGATCCATGGTATTGGTCCAAGGTATCTTGTCTGAAGTGTTGACCCCAGGTATTTGGTCCAAGGTATCAATTCTAACTGGTTTTGGACCATGGTATTGAGTAAGGCCTAAGACTATAAAAGGAGGAGAAGATAATTAGGCAAAGGCACTCAAGTATTGAATATCTTATGAAGAGCAAGATCAAGAATACAAGTTATTGGGCATAGCTGGATCTGAATTAAGGATGAACCTCAGCACTTGATGAAGGATAAGATATATTGATGGGTCAAGATCTTAAGGATTGAAGTGAAGTATCTTTTTGTGGTTTTGATATTTTATCTGAATAATTGGCACACATCGTGATCTGTAAATATTATGATCTGGGTATAACTGGCGTCTGAATAGTTGTAAAGGTTAAAACAACTCTTATGGATCTGTACGTGGGTTCATTATAGCAAAGGCGCATATACACGTTGGTTCTGCATATCAAAATAGCGTATATGCAAGTACTCCTTGCATGAAGTGTGTATGAACGCATTTTCAACACATTGAAGTAGCGTACACCTCATAAAATATATTTTAGCTACTTTTGTTTTCTATTGTAGTGTTCTGGGTTAAAACTTGGGTTCTGGTTACTGTTACTGTATTCTGGTTATAGCATTCTGAGAAGTGATTGTTTGATTCAGTTTTGATTGGTACAAAGGAGATTGGTTGATGCAGATATATTTGATGTTTTATTGATTTTATTGATGGACCCAGTCTAAAAATTTATGAAATGTGGTCCATGGAAGAAAAGAGAAGGTTGTAGCCTTCTATATGTCAGCACCTACATAATAGTACATCAGCTAGTACAAGAGCTAAGGGGGTTGTAGCTCCCTTCCAAGAGAAGCTAGAGAACGCGAGAAGCTTGTAGCCTTCTGCAGGTAGAAGCTTGTGTACTGGTATAAGACTACACCAATGCAAAATATTGTAAAAAGAAGTTTCTTATTAAAAGGAAGATAGAGACGATTGCAGCTGGTGGTTTTCACCCACATTGGGTTTCCACCTTATATCTTGTGTTTATATGTGTGACTGTTTGTTCTATTTTTACTGCTCCTAGTTACTATTTATATGGCTTTGATGCACAGATTAAATATCAACATATGAAGAATTAGTTATAAGAAGAGCTTCGGCGTAAATCACATGAAAAAGACGTTTACAGGATATACGCTTGTTGCCTTATATACAGTTGCGTATACACGCAAGTTTCATTAATTGAAATAGCGTATATGAATTAAAGTATGGAAATGAAATATTATTGACTTGCTAATACTGATTCCCCCCCCCCCCCCTCAGTATTATTTCCAACAATTTGTATCAGAGCAGGTCCTTCAGCAAAATCTTGATCACTTGAAGGAAGATCTATCATCATGAGTAACTACGAAACAAAGGGATCCATCAAACCACCAATATTTAATGGGAGTAACTTCATTTATTGGAAGGTAAGAAGCACAACCTATCTTCAATCTCTTGGAATAGATGTCTGGGAAATTGTAGAAGGAGGATATACATTTCCATCAGTAATTCCTACAGATACGGCAGGTAAAAAGCAATATGAAACTGATGCCAAGGCCGTCAATACATTACTGGGGAGTCTGTCACAATCACAATTTGTCAAGGTTATGCAACTCAAAACCACTAAAGAAATATGGGACAAGATAATTCTAAGCTATGAAGGAGACGATCAGGTAAAACGTGCAAAAATACAATCTCTCATAATTCAATATGAAACTCTCAAAATGCACAATGATGAAAGTATAGCTAATTACTTCCTATGTATAGATGAGATTGTTAATCGCATGAAAAACTCGGGTGAAGAAATAAAAGAAGTTACTTTAGTTGAAAATGTTTTAAGATCCTTGTCTACTAAGTTTGAATCAGAAGTTTTTGTCTTAGAAGAAAAGCATGATCTTCAGAGTATTACTATGACACAGCTACACGGAATCCTAATTGCTTTTGAAATGAGAAAAGTAGGTCCATAAGATATGAGACAAACGCATTTAAAGCTTCAGGAAGAGAAGAGCTCAATGAATTGGGGCATATTTCAAAAGGAGAGGAAGAAGCAAACTTTGTCAAGAACCTTCAATGGGGTTCTGGAAGATTTAGAGGTAAAATTCCTTTCAAATGTTTTGCTTTTGAAAGAGTTGGTCATTATGTTGCCAAATGTCCTCACAAAGATAAGCTTGCTAAAGGTAAGGAATCTGCAAAATGGAATAGAAAACAAAGTATAAGTAAGAAGAACTACTATATACATGAAGATAGTAATGGTCTATCAAATAGTGATGAAGATGAAAATAGTAATGACTATAGACTTCTGATGGCTTTTGAAGATGATGATTTCTTGGATGCTTTAGATGAAGATGGTCTTTATGAATAAATCTATAAACTTAAAATTTGTTTATAAGAAAAGAATATGATTATAGATACTCTGACATTCCAACTTGCTAAAAGAGAAAAGCACAATGAAAAATTCGAATGTGAAATTGTGGGTCTAAGAAAGGATATTGAGAAAACAAAAGCTCTAAATCTTAGATTTGCTAAAGGATCATAGACCCTAAATGAATTTATCAAAGTGTAGTGTTCTCCTTTGATAAAGACAGGTCTTGGATATACTGAAGAAGCACAGAAACTGTCCACCTCCACTAAAAGCTATCTTGATGCAGTAAAGAGCAATGAGTAGTTTGACAATCGTCAGTAAAGGCATAAAGAAGATCACCAAGTAAATCGATTTCAATCTACTTCAAGGATGAACAGAAACTACAACCAACCTCAGGTAAATCATACTCAATTTGCTTCAAGGATGAATTTCAATGGAAACTACAATCATCATATTAGTAAGTTCGATAATTGTAGAAATGTCTTTAATGTCCAATGTTTTTTATGTCATAACATTGGACACAAAGTTGCTCAATGTGTTGCGTACATGACCATCATGACTAGAGAAGCATGAAATCAAAAGAATGTGACAGGGATCATGAAAAGGACCTACAATAACATTTTGCTTCTTGAAAATGAATAGAATGCTATATCTATAACAACTTCAGTCATGAAGATTCTGAATGCATGAGTAAATTTTGGCAAACATCTCAGAAGGAGCACACTTCATTGGGTCCCAAAACTTGGAGAAAGAAAGAACCACAAACAGAAATATGTGGTATAGCCTTATATGCAGAAGGACAAGAAAATCAATGCTACATTGGTAGTGGATGCCTGAAACACATGACAGGTGATAAAGAAAAACTTCAGTCATATAATGCCTTAGAAAAGGAAAAGAAGGTCTCATTTGGAAATGAAACTCCTACTATCATAAAAGGTAAAGGTTCTATTCTCTTAAAAGAAAAGGTTAAAGTTGGGAATGTTATGTATGTTGATGGTCTAAAGCATAATCTATTGAGTGTCAGTCAAATGTGCGATCAAGGAAATGAAGTAGTATTTCCATCAAATGGATGTGTTGTTCGTGAGCTTGATACAAGAGAAACAGTGATCAAAGGTATAAGAACTCCAAACAACCTATACATACTCAAGGGAGGACAACAACAGTGCTACCTAAGAAAAAATGATGAACACTGGCTATGGCATAGAAGATTGGGGCATCTAAGCTTCTCTAAAATAAGAAAAGCATGCAAATTCCAGGTTTTTCGTGATCTTCCTAATATCAGCATTCTAGAAAATACAATATGTAAATCATGTCAATTTGGTAAGCAAACCAGAGCTCATTTCCCTGAGAAGGAAGGATCAGCTAGTAAGCCTCTTGAACTTGTTCATACTGATTTATGTGGCCCGTCGAGGAAAAAGTCACCTCATGGAGAAGAATAATTTATATTGTTCATTGACGACTTTTCTAGAATGTGTTGGATAGGACTTCTAAAGTATAAAGATGAAGCATTTGAAAAGTTCAAAACCTTCAAAGCTTTAGTTAAAAATGAATTAGATCGCAAAATCAAATGCCTTAGGTCTAATCGAGGAGGGGAATTTACCTCAGATGAATTCTTCGACTTTTGTGAAGAACATGGAATAAAATGGAATTCTCTACCGCAAGGACTTGTCAACAAAATGGAGTAGTAGAAAGGATGAATAGAACTGTTCAACAAATGGCTTGTGCCATGCTAGATGAGTCTAGAACTCCTGCAACCTTCTACGGCGAAGCTACATTTGATGTCGTCACTATTCTCAACAAAACAAACATTCGGATAAACAACACTCAAACTCCACATGAACTTTGGTATGGTAAGACTCCTACTGTAAAATACTTCAAAGTTTTTGGAAGAAAATGTTACATCAAAAGGATTGATGAAAAACTTGGCAAGTTTGAACCTAGAGCAGATGAAGGCATTCTCCTTGGTTACTCTTCTCGAAGTAAAATATATAAGTGTTATAATAAAAGACTTGGGAAAATTGTTGAAAGTATTGATGTTGTGGTTGATGAAGCAAGAAAAAATCCAAAGCAAGTAAAAACCAAAGATTATGAAGAAGGTGAGGATTATCCTTCCACATCAAATCAAACTAATTCTGAAGAAGAAACCAATGAAGCACCAGAAAAACAGATAACAGTAGAAGAAAAGACTCCATCCAAGTATGTTCAGAAAAATCATCCAGAGACTCAAATTTTGGGACAGAAAGAGGCAGGTGTGCAGACAAGAAGAACTATTACATAAGCTTCAAGCTATCTAGCATTACTTTCCACCATCAAACCTCAAAATGTACATGATGCATGCAAAGATGAATTTTGGTTCAAGGCCATGAATGAAGAGCTTGAGCAAATTGAAAAGAATAATACTTGGGAATTAGTTCCTAGACCTCATGATAAGAATACCATAGGAACCAAATGGATATTCAAAAACAAGCTAAATGAAAATGAAGAAGTTATTAGAAACAAGGCTAGACTTGTTTGTAAAGGATATGCTCAACAAAAAGGTATAGATTTTGAAGAAATTTTTGCACCTATTGCTAGACTTGAAGCCATAAGGATGTTCCTTGCTCTTTCTAGCTTTCAAAAATTCAAAGTATACCAAATGGATGTAAAATTTACCTTTCTTAATGGAGACTTAGAAGAAGAAATATATATTGAGAAACCAGATGGATTCATCCTTGGAAATAATCCAAAACCTATATGTAGACTCAGAAAGGCTCTCTATGGTCTAAAACAAGCTCCAAGGGCCTGGTATTACCGTCTTGACAAATACCTCCATCAACAAGGTTTCAAAAGGATCAGCTGATTGCAATATATATACAAAGATTAACAAAGATAAATTGCTAATACTTGTTTTGTATGTTGATGATATCATTTTTGGTAGCAATGAAGAAGCCATGAGTCAAAACTTTGCTTTGGTAATGCAAAAAGGATTTGAAATGTCCCTACTTGGTGAGCCGACATATTTTCTTGGTTTACAAGTTCAACAAAATAAAGATGGTATTTTTCTATCACAAATCAAGTATCTCAAGCAGATCTTGAAAAAATATGGCATGGAAGATTCTAAACTAGTATGTAACCCTATGGTAACAATACGCAGTCTCAGTTCAAATGATGAATCAGTAGCAGTACATCAACAAACCTACAGATCCATGATTGGTAGTCTACTTTATCTAACAGGTACTCGACTAGACATCATGCATGTAGTGGGAATAGCTGGAAGATTCCAAGCGAATCCAAAGGAATCACACCTTCAAGCAGTCAAAAGGATTTTCAAATATCTTCAAGGAACACAGAGCTTTGGTTTATGGTATCCTAGACATACAGATCTTACACTTCCTACATATACAGATGCCGATTGGGCAGGAAGCGTGGATGACAGAAAAAACACTAGTGGTGGTGCATTCTATATGGGTTATAGATTAGTGTCTTGGTTCAACAAGAAACAAAGTTCAATTGCATTATCTACAGCTGAAGCAGAATATGTGGCTATTACATCTTGTTGAACACAACTCCTTTGGATGATGCAAACATTACAAGACATTTAGATTACATGTACTCCACCCATCTCCATTCTATGTGATAATACAAGTGTAATCAGTATTTCAAAGAATCCACTCATGCATTCGAAGACCAAGCACATACTTATCAAATATCATTTTCTCTGTGAACAAGTGCTTGAACAAAAGGTCAAATTGGAGTACGTTCCCTCCAAAGAATAGGTTGTTGATATATTCACCAAACCACTGCCCAGAGAGACATTTGAATATCTCAGATAGAAGCTTGGAGTAGTTGATGCATCATCTTACTATTGAAACTTATCTGTTTTAGAGAAAAGTGGTTGTACACGAGTTTCATGAAGCATATCCACGTACATACGTAGGTTGCTTTGAACACAGTTGTGTATATGTTGGTTTGAAGAAAAACAGCAAGCCAGACTCAGGATGAAAGGAGTCTGATATGGGTCTGACAGTAATCTCTAGCACAGGTTCAGGGGGAGTATATAGTTCTAACAATGCATTGTTGGCTTTATCTTAGAAGATCTTGGTACAAATTCATAGTTTTTTTGTTTTAGGTGGAACAAGTTCAGGGGGGAGATGATAGTTGTTGGTCTAGATGGTGATTGACAGATGTTGCTGATGATAGTTGTTGATAACTATCATAGTCTTGTTTTAGATATTTTATCTCTATGTCATGTATGTCTTTTATTATCAAGGTCATGAAACGACCTATTTTGTTTCCCCACTATGCATGGGACGGATCATGTAATGTTCTTGTTTTGTCATGTATAAACATTTGGTATATCCCCACTTGGTTGGGTGGATTAGTCAATCTTGGAATATCCCCACTTGGTTGGGCGATGGATGTATGTATGAGTATTTGGTGATAGGAAGGTCATTTATGATGTATAGAGCCATGTTCTTCTTGTAGAACATCTTTTTGCAGACCTTGCTTTCAGTCGAGGGGAGCATGGACAGCACACTTTAGCATATCAGAGATTTCAGCATGTACTCGGGGGGAGCATAACCCTTTGCCCTTGATGACAAAGGGGGAGAGTGACTTGGGGTTGCCATCAAGTCCAAAGGGGGAGATTGTTGGCATTATGACACAGATTTGGCACTATGACACAGGTGTTGTCCTTGATGGAAACTCACTCAGATGACAAATCAGTTCAGGCTCACAAAATGAAGAAAGAAAGGTATACACAGGTTCCCATTGACTAATTCGCGTATATAGGCGGGTTCGCTAACCAAAAAGCATGGATAGCATACACACACACTTTCATGGAAGGAAAGGCATGTACATGTTGGAAAACTTGGTTTTGGTTTGTGGTATTTGGTCCATGGTATTGTGATCCATGGTATTGGTCCAAGGTATCTTGTCCAAAGTGTTGACCCCAGGTATTTGGTCCAAGGTATTGATTCTAAGTGGTTTTGGACATGGTATTGAGTAAGGCCTAAGACTATAAAAGGAGGAGAAGATCATTAGGCAAAGGCACTCAAGTATTGAATATTTTATGAAGAGAAAGATCGAGAATATAGGTTATTGGGCATAGTTGGATCTAAATTAAGGATGAACCTCGGCGCTTAATGAAGGATAAGATCTATTGATGGGTCAGGATCTTAAGGCTTGAAGTGAAGTATCTTTGTGTGGTTTTGATCTTTTATCTGAATAATTGGTGCATGTCGTGATCTATAAATATGATGATCTAGGTAGAACTGAAGTCTAAATAGTTGTAAAGGTTAAAACATCTCTTACAGATCGATACGCAAGTTCACTATAGAAAAGGCGCATATACACGTTGGTTCTGCATATCAAAACAGTGTATACATAGGTTCTCCTTGTGTAAAGTGTGTATGCACGCAGTTTCAACACATTGAAGTAGCGTACACCTCATAAAATATATTTTAGCTACTTTTGTTTGATGTTGCAGTGTTATGGGTTCTGACTTGGGTTTTGGTTACTGTTACTGTATTCTGGTTACAGCATTCTGAGAAGTGATTGTTTGATTTAGTTTTGATTGGTGCAAAGGAGATTGGTTGATGTAGATATATTTGATGTTTGATTGATGTTATTGATGGATCGAGTTTGAAAATTTATGAAATGTGGTCCCTGGAAGAAAAGAGAAGGTTGTAGCCTTTTGTAGGTCAGCACCTACATACTAGTACATCAGCTAATACAAGAGCTAAGGGGGTTGTAGCTCCCTTCCAGGAGAAGCTCGAGAACGAGAGAAGGTTGTAGCCTTCTACAGGCAGAAGCTTGCGTACTGGTATAAGACTGCACCAATTCAAAATATTGTAAAAAGAAGTTTCTTATTAAAAGGAAGATAGAGACGATTGTAGCAGGTGGTTTTCACCCACATTGGGTTTCCACAGTATATATTGTGTTGATATGTGTGACTGTTTGTTCTATTTTTACTACTCCTAGTTACTGTTTATATGGTTCTAATGCACATATTAAAGATCAGCATATGAAAAATTAACTAAATTATAAGTTTACAAGATATACGCTTGTTTCCTTATATATAGTTGCGTATACACGCAAGTTTCATTAACTAAAGTAGCATATATGAATCAGAATATGGAAATGAAATATTATTGACTCTCTAATACTGATTCACACCCCCTCTCAGTATTATTTCCAACATTTTCCATTCAATTCAACATTTTCACTATGCAAGTAGTTTTCTTTTTGTCAGTAGTTTCTTTTCATTCAGTCAACAATTTCAATTCAGCAAGTAGTTTCCATTATGTTAGTAGTTTTTCATTTAATCAGCAATTTCCTTTCTGTAGAGTACTTTCCAGCTTTAAACAAAATCTCAAAAAAAAACCCAAAAACATTTCCTTTCATGCCTTGTAGGATTAGAGATAATTCAGGGAAATTCTTGCCAAATACCCCCACCTCAACCAACAGTCAACCTTCTTTCTTCTTCACTGACGATGAATTGAAAACCCCTTTGGGTAAGCAACCTGACATATTTGAGGAACCTAGAGGGGAAGAAGAAGAGGAGGAACTAGTTCCTACTAAACTAATGGCTAAACACTTAAATGACAGAGGAGATCGAGGGAGAATTGTGAGTACCTTCCCCATTAGGGAAATGAATGGGGACACTAAAATGAAGAATATAAGCCCCTACGCTCTACCTTATTTACATGGCTTGACCACAGAGGACCATGACACTTTCCTATTGAGTTTATTTTTGTCTGTCGAACCTATGATTATATAGATGATGAGAAAAAGTTGAAACTATTTCCATCTACCCTCAAGGTTGCAACATTGCACTAGTTCATGGGTTTACGTGGAGATAGCATAACAACTTAGGCTCAGATGTAGCAGACCTTTAATAACAAATATAGGGACTATTGTAGGCCAAAGGACACTAAATATGATATTTTCAGGATGACCATAGGCCTAGATGAATCCCTAGAAGACTACGAAGAGAAACTCCAGCTCAGTTACAAAAGGACCAGGTGCACACTTGACCTTGAGTCACTGAAGTTGGTCCTACTTAGAGGAGTAAAGGAGGATATCCTAGACACCTTAAATATGTTAGCAAGAGGAGATATTTACCAACTACACTATGAGGACATCAAGACTGTCTTTAGAAACCATTCTAGAGCAACCAGAAACAAGGGCAGAAGTAGTCAACCTATGGCCAATACCCCATCTTCCAACTCATCCATCAAGGGTGAAATTGAAATATGTTGGAGGACTTTAAAAGTGAGATGTTGCAAACCCTTGCCTTGCAATTGGATACCATGAATATTAGAAGGAAGCAAGAGGAAGTAGAGAGAGCCTTGGCCATCTTTTGTCCTAAGTGCACTAGGAAGCATCCTAGGAATGAATGCCCATTAAATTGTATTGAGATTTGCTTAGTCTGTGAAGAAAACCACTCCACAGACAAGTGCCCTTCCTTACCTGGACTCAAAGTTGTATATCAGGGAGCTGAAGGGGTCACTGAGCAACTTTGCTACATTAACCACAACTACACCTTCTTGGGGACCCCCTGCTCATCCTTCCTAGTCTACACCCCCTCCTTTGTCCTATGCATCTCAATATCATTCCTAGCCACCCAACCAATCATTTCAACCTTACAATCAACCACAACATCAGTGGAATACCCCACCCCAAGGGTGGAGGCCCCAATTCAACAATGTTCCAGCTCTATTGCCTCCATCACCTACCCAAATGCAACTCTTGCACTCTGCTCCTCCTAGGCAACCCCAGATGCCTACCCAGCAAAATATAAACCAAAACAATAGGTAGGCCCAACAAACATATGGTGGAGAGACATCATACCCATCTTATGTTGTTGAAATTCAGGAGATCAACCTGATATCTGTGAGAATTCTCCCAGATAACCAACCTCCCTCTCCACACAAGGAGGTTGAGGAAAAAAGAGAGGAAAGCAACCTTAAAGCAAAGCCACCCTTTTCTAAAAGATTAACCCAACCATACCAGCCTACCCCAGAAGAAACTGAACTTCTGGGAGAATTGGAAAACATGTGTGTAAAGATTCCCCTTCTCCAAGCAATCAAAGATGTTCCTATTTACAATAAATTGATTAAGGAGAAGTGCTTTAAGCATCCAGGAAGAATAAAAATGGATGCCCCTACCATTAATGCCATTGGGTAGTCATGTTGACACCTAATCCTCACAATTGGGTGAATTTATGTAAATAATTAAATTAGGAATGTGAAAAGTCATCAGGAGATGAATTGAGCAGTCACACCCTTTTGTATATGACAATAACATACCTGATGGAATAAATTGAATCAGTTTTACTGCCTATTGGAGTTACTGCCTGGCCTGACATGGTATCAGAGCCAGCTCCTTGTTTTAGCTCTTATGCTCCTGTAACTCCTCTGTCTACCATATCCCCTCTGTTCACGCATCTGCCTCTGCCATAACCCATCTATCCATAACACTCTCTGGCGCATCAGCGCTTCCTCTATCCTTACATAACGCTCTATGACATAGTATCTATCCATAACGTTGGTCTGACATAGTATGACATAGTATCTGTCCATATTCCAAATTGCTAGCGGAATGGTCGTTGTAGTGGGTAACTGTTTCTGGAGCATTTGACAGAGATTATTCTCCTCCTTCATGGAGAATTCCGCAGGCTCAGTCACCTCAATCCTACCCCATCGATCAACAACAAGTCGCATTGATCTAAAACTCAGTCATTTTATTCCGCAGGCTCAGTCATTATTCCAAAGAACTTGTCTATGGATCGATCCCCGTAGGTATCCCCATGGCGCTGTCTGTGGGAAATTAAACCGAGCCCATGCGCACGAAACTCATCGTTGAGGACCGAGGAATCAGAGGAGTTGCTCTCGTTTTCGACAAGGTCTATGGCGATGGTGGGTACTTCTCCCATAATCACCGTGCGAAGGGCGTTGGCAATGGAGGGGTCCGTGTTCCTCAGCTTGAAATTCATGGACAAGTTTGGTGCCTAGGACAAATCTGTGATTCAGATCTGGTACCAAGGCCGAATTTCATTAAAGAGTCACAATCACCACCGTGTCATACCAGACTGTTCATGGGCTTAACTTGTGCGTGTTACATTGTTTTTGGTGCTGCGTTGGCCATAAGTTCGTGGGCAACATTTAAAGGTCAGAACTAGTGGCTGCATTCTGGGACAACGTGCTTTGCTTCACATATGGTGGAAATTTCTTTGGAAGGTTCCTCTTGTATCTCTGTTATGCAATTATTGAAGATTTATGTGGGGTAAATTATCATGTATTGTCTAATACGGTCTTGATATGAGTTTATTAATGATGCTACAAATTTCTGAGTAAAAAAAAAAAAAAATGTAGCAGAATATTTGGTGGAGGCAGAACATCCATAATGCGTTGAGCCCTTTTTAAAAGAGGTTTTATACTGCATATACATTGAATGTTTTATTGGTAGTCGTATGCATTTTGAAAGTCATTTTCTCTCAGTGTATTGAAGTTGTGATGATAGTGATTCAATGGGTACATGAAAACCTTATCTTAGAAGTCTTAGTGGACAATAATACCCTTTGAGAATGCCCTTTTGAGTACATCTTTACTGTATATTGGCAGAAGTATTCTTTTCTATCAGTAAAAGTTTTTTTTACAGAATGCATTCAATAATCTCCATGGTAGGAATAGTTCTCACTAGAAAGGAGAACTATCTTGAATGGCCTCGGATGATAAAACACACCCTCATCTTCAATGAGTTGTGGAAAGGAGTATGTGTCGGAGAAGGAGACAATGACCTAGTACAGCCTACCTCAGACAAAGAGCTCGTCATTTGGGAAAACAAGAATAGCAAATCTTATGCATTAACCGCGGCATCTATAAATGAAGAGGTGAGTCATCATATTTCATCATATTCAACTGCCTTTGAAGCCTTACAAAAGCAGAAAGAACTCTATGACTCACATTTTGCACTTGAAGTTGTTCAACTCATGATTAAACTCTTCACTCTTGAACTGCAAAATAATGATCATCTTGCTCTTGCATCTGAAGTAAAGTCTATAATGCATGATATCAAATCTACTAAGGTTGAATTGGATATTCCTCTTATCGCTTTTCTCAAGGCACTTTATCCTACTCACTCCAATTATCTTGAGTCATTGCAAGCAAATGGAAATCTCAAAGATATAACCTTTGACTCTCTTGTGAAAAAGTTTGCTGAAAGAGAGAAAACCTTTGGAAAGAAGACAACCCCTGAATCTTCTAAAGAGACTGCGTGCCTTACTCATAAATAAAAGCATCCTGCTCACAAGAGGAAGAGGTGGACAAAGAGGAAGAGGAAGATAATTTAGAGGCGGGGGGTCAAACATTCTCAAGGAGAAAAGGCAGATTTACATTGTATTCGCTGCAAAAGAAATGGATCACATGATGCCTCTACATGCAAGCTACCATGGGACAAAATTAAGCAAAAAAGAAACCAACAGAAAGGTAAAATTGATGATACAGACAAAGGTAAAGCACCTGAATCCGCTCACTATGTTGAGGCACAATGTAACATTGGAGTAAATGAAGATTTTTTTAATGCTTCACTTGCTTCATGGAAAAATGATTGGTTGCTTGATTCAGGAGCAACCTACCACATGTCTCATAGAAAAGATTTTTTTTAAGATTTCACTCACAATGTTGATGGAGCAGTATACTTTGCAGATCAATCAAAAATCAAGCCATCGGGGCTTGGCACAATTAGGCTTAAATTGCCTGGTCTTCCAAACTTTCTTCTAGATCATGTTCTATATCTCCCACAGCTCAAGAGAAATTTGTTGTCCTTGGTCCACATCCAAGGTCACTCCATTCATATGTTTGATGGAAAGCTTGAGGTAAGAAAAGCATCTCACCACTCACTTGTCATGAGGGGAATAGAAGAAGAAAGGCTTCTCCATTCATATGTTTGATGGCAAGCTTGAGGTAAGAAAAGCATCTCACCACTCACTTGTCATGAGGGGAATAGAAGAAGAAAGGCTTCTCAAACTCATATGTTTGATGGCAAGCTTGAGGTAAGAAAAGCATCTCACCACTCACTTGTCATGAGGGGAATAGAAGAAGAAAGGCTTCTCAAACTGCAAGGAAGATCTGCTCATGCACAACATTTCTCATACAGTTCTCATCATGAAGAAGGTACACTTCCATCAAGTTTATTATGGCATGCTAGATTTGGACATTTGAACTATGACAGTCTCTGCTTATTGAAGAAAAATGGTGTTGCTGGTTTGCCTACAATTCCTAGAAAACTTAAGCAATGTGATGCTTGCATTCTAGGAAAGCATAGAAAACAGTCTTTTCATGATTCACATTCAAGAGCACATAGGAAACTTGAACTCGTTCATTCAAATTTATGTGGTCCAGTCTTTTCATGATTCACATTCAAGAGCACATAGGAAACTTGAACTCGTTCATTCAGATTTATGTGGTCCAATGCATGTTTCTTCTGCAAATGGAAATAAATATATCATGACGTTTATTGATGACTACACCAGAATATGTTGGGTTTATTTATTGAAGAACAAATCCAATGATTTTCAAACATTCAAGAATTTTCATAAATGGATTGAAAATTTTCAAACATTCAAGAATTTTCATAAATGGATGGAAAATTTTCAAACATTCAAGAATTTTCATAAATGGATTGAAAATGATGCACAATCTCATATTACATTCAAGAATTTTCATAAATGGATTGAAAATTTTCAAACATTCAAGAATTTTCATAAATGAATTGAAAAAGATGCACAATCTCATATTACATTCAAGAATTTTCATAAATGGATTGAAAATTTTCAAACATCCAATAATTTTCATAAATGGATTGAAAATGATGCACAATCTCATATTGGGTCTATTCACACTGATAATGGAAAAGAATATACATCAAATGAATTTTTACAACTTTTACTTGGATTAAAAAAAATCCCTACTAAAACTTTTCAAAATATAACAAGAATTTCCATAACTTTCAAAGGAAAAAATCCATATTACTTCAAAAAGCTCAGTATTTAAATATTTCAAAAACTTTTCAAAATATAACAAGAACTTCCATAACTTTCAAAGAAAAATATCCATATTACTTCAAAAAGCTCAGTGTTTAAATATAAACTTTCCAAAATATAACAAGAACTTCCATAAAAAAATCCATATTACTTCAAAAAAACTAGTATTAAATATAAACTTTCCAAAATATAACAAGAACTTCCATAACTTTCAAAGAAAAAAATCCATATTACTTCAAAAAAACTCAGTATTTAAATATTTCGAAATCATAAATATTTAAATATTTCGAAAACTTTTCAAAATATAACCATAAATATTTCAAAAACTTTTCAAAATATAACAAGAACTTCCATAACTTTCAAAGAAAAATATCCATATTACTTCAAAAAGCTCAGTATTTAAATATAAACTTTCCAAAATATAACAAGAACTTCCATAACTTTCAAAGAAAAAAATCCATATTACTTCAAAAAAACTCAGTATTTAAATATTTCGAAATCATAAATATTTAAATATTTCGAAAACTTTTCAAAATATAACCATAATTTCCATAACTTTCAAAGGAAAAAAATCCATATTACTTCAAAAAGCCAAGTATTTAAATATTTCGAAATCGTGAATATTTATACATTCCCCGAACTCCTACTTAAAAAAGGTGCAGACTCCAGGGGATTAAATGTTCTGTTAGTACATAATTTAAATATTTCATCAGAGCGCTTAATCTCTTGCGTTAAAAAGTGTGCAAAGGACAAGGGGTTACATATTTTGCTACGCCAATCCTTGATTGGAGTGGAAAAGTTATTTTGTCATAGCCTATAGTACGAAAACTCAGGTATATTATAATAATCAATTGATGGTCAAAAGAATGAATCTCGTGAAACAGTCTATAAACTGTTTCAATATCTGTTAATAAAATTGTAATACATTTTGCTGATGGTTCCACAATCAGTCACCATTGGAAGCCTTTTATAGTCCAGTCAATGGCGGTGTGAATTTATGTTGTGGCCCGGGAATTAACGTGGGAAACCATTTCCGCATTTCTGGAATTATTTTCTGGACAAGAGTAGCATACCAGGGCAGGGAGCGAACCTGGAGATGATACTCCAGAATGTAGAGGATGCAGACGTGCATCAACAGCTTCAAGTCATACGCCTCCGCAAACCCATAGATATCTGCAACCGTATCTGAGCCGAGGTGATAATGAGCAATAAACAATTCACATTCTCGCTTCAAAGACAGGATGTCATAGAAGTCGGCGGCTATGAGAATGTCGTAATACTCACGGTGTCGGACGTTTGAACCCAGTTCACCTGCGTAGATGAAATCAATGACGGATTTAAACGAAGAAAACCCTATGTTGGGAACTACGATGACCCCACCCGTGTCCTGGAAATAGTCATCGGCTAGCAATGCCCGGAATACCGGGGACGCTTCGCTCAGCACGCGCTTGTGGGCCCGTATCTGTTGCGTGTCATTGTCAAGCAAGAACGTCACGTCCAAGGGTGAACCGACCTTGAGTAGTGGCCGAGGCAAAGAGACATCGGGCAACGCTCTGTAGGACTCATAAGAAAAAGCTTCGTCGATTATCTGATTAGCGTCAAAGTTATTGGCCGAAGCATGATCAAGCAGACACTGCCTGGACCGACATGCGATAGTGTAGAGCGCGTCGGCTGCTTCCTCCTGCTGGGCTTCATTGGAAACCCCGCCGAAAAAATGAAAAAGAATCTTCAACAAATCGTGATACACAAAAATAGCTCCGAGTTTATTAGGGTTTGCCAACTCCGCTAGCGCATCGGCACAAAATAATCCAACCTCGTCCTCTTCGTTAGCTTCCCTGGCAGCTAGAACCAGACTCTTGGCACCGTACTCGTCAGTCTCGTCCGACAATAGAAACCCCATGTGCTGCGAGAAAGTGTTGGCCGTATCTCTCACCGCTTCCTCCTGCTTCTCTGTGGTTCTGAGCATCCTGAGACCTCCTGTCTTGATGAAAAAAACAAGGCCGTCTCTGTAACCTGCCAACCGGAACAAAAGCGCAGCAAGGACCGGTGCCAGATCCGGGTCTGTCTGCACGGAAGACAAGCGGAAGACCTCCATCAATGCCGCCAGGCCCCCCTCTAGTAAAATTTGAGATGCCAGGGCCTCAGCCTGGACGCTTATGGACAAATGGTCTAGGGCAAAAACGGCGTCTTTCAGCTGACGTGGCCGATGGAGCATCCGAATGAGGGGCCTCACGGCACCCGCTAGGGTAAACGTTGTTGAGAGAGCTATCCGTTCCCTGAGGAACCTCGTCAACATACGTGCTGCTAACGAACCGCATTCTTCGTTTGAGTCGTGTAGCATGTGCACAATTGGCTTCAAAACCCCGCCACTAATAAAGATATCTATTATGGCTGGACGAGCCTCTTCCTCGGAGAAGCAAAGAGCCATGATAGTACCTGCAGCAGCCGCCCATACAACATTCACGTTAGAGTATATGTTACAGATTATTCCAACAACCAATGCACAAGTTGAAGAGAATAATATGTAGCTTATATTCAGAAGAATGCGGAGCCAGAAGAATAATAGATGAAATAATGTATAAGAGTATAGGCCCAGTGTTATGACTTAGGTTCAACCTGCGAAAAATTAGAAAATTTAAGGATATTTCACACTAACGTTGGAGAAAAATCACTCTAACGTCAGTTTAGAGCGAGTTCTGCCCCAGACATCAAGATATTCCGGAGAAAATTCGCTCTGAACTGAAATAGGTCCACTTTGTCTCACACATTAAGAGGATCAAATTTTTTAATATTTTATATTAAAAAATAAAGGAGTTATACTTTTTATTAATAAATAATTTAATTATGTTTATTTTTGATTATTTTTTGCATTGAGTAAATTTTTTAATATTTTATATTAAAAAATAATGAGTTATATATTTGTTATTATTAATAAATTAACTAAATATTTTATCTTTAATTACTTTTTTGTTTTGCAATGGACATATTTTACTAACTTAAATATTTAGTACAAATTAACAATAAAGAGAATATAGTAATATATATAATTAGAGAGAGTTTCATATCAAAGACTATATTATATTAGTTAATATAGATATTAAACAATTTATTTAAGTTCTATATGAGATATTTATAAGAGAATTATATATATTTTATTTACTTTATCTTTATAAAATTATATTAAGATTATTTATTAAATAGAACTGAAATATTTTATTATTTACTTGAAGCTAAAGTAAAGTATAGTAGAACCAAATAGAATGAAAATGAAATAATGGATTGTAAAATAAGACTTTTTATATAATTATTTACATGTCCTTTATACTAGAGCCTCTCTATATGATTATTTACATGTCCATAAAACTAAATAGAATGAAATAAATAAACCTCTTTCTATAATTATTTACATATCCATAAAACCAAATAGAATGAAAGTGAAATACTAAATTATAAAATAATACTCTTTATATCATTATGTAGATTATACTAGATAACTCTCGCTAAATTAAAAGATCAATTAAAGCCTCATAAACAAATAATTGATTATAGTTTTAAGAATACATTTGAAAGATATTGGAAACATATTATTGATAGTATTCCAAGCAAACTAGTTTTATACTTTGAATTTACATTTTAGAAAGATATGGAAAAATTATCTAGACTAGTTTTAGCTGGAAAAACTATGTAGCTTAGGTTTAGTTTTAGTTAAATGTAATCCATCATCACTAGTTATAATTATAATTTAACTGTCTTTAAGCATAATTAGTTAGCTGTATTAATTCCCTTCACGTAATCTTTTATTAATTATAATTAGTTATGGTCAATCAGAATTAATTTTAATTATATTGAAGTAAATTATGGTTCATTACTTCTCTCCACATGTGTACATATCATTCACCCTGATTAATATAAACTAGTTTGTTTCATTTTTCATTAGTTTTAAAAGATGAAAGAAACGATGGCAGATTGTGTTAATAATACCGTTATGCTAGTATAATTCATCTCTAATTCGGCAACCTCATGAATTGAGATTTCCACAGACATATGAAAATAATGGCAAATTTTCTGACTGGGGGTCGAAATCAAACTCGGGAGACTTATTTAAACAGGGTCACGATTAATACCTGCAGCAACGGATCGGACCTCGTCTACCTCACAGGAGAGCTTCACCGCAAGTTGAGTCGCACAGTCAAATGTCACAAAAACCTGCTCACCAATTCTGCTCGCTCCGAAAGCCCACAAAATTTTACAAGCTAGAATTTGTACTCGCCAATGGGGTGATATCATACCCCGTATAATATCCACACCTCCATTATAATCACTCAGCGCAAGTACACTTCTCAGTAACTCCTCGGCCCAATTCTGCGATAATTTTTCTAGGGTTTCGAAAACAATAGTCTTCAGACGAAGGGGCACCTCATCGTCACAATGCAGGTGCTCCCTTTTTAACAGACGAAATAAACGGGGAATCGCTCCTTCCTCTATAATAACTCTTCCAACCTCTGCATTCACCGTGACAATTTCTTTCAGCAGGCTGAGAGCACGCTCTTCCAAGTCCCAAGTAACTGCACTGTTGTCGCCCGAAGGGGGAGGAGTTTCACTAATCTGTTCAATCAATAAAGAAGGGATTCCTTCTGCGCACATTAGGTCGACAATCCGCTCCTCGTCAACCTGAACAATTCTCTCAAGAGCTTCAATGGCTTTTATCTTCTCGTTTGCATTATATTCCAGACCTTTGAACCTCCTGATAACATTAACTTGCTTTCTGATGAATTCAGGTTCAGAAACAGCAGCAACGCCCCCCAGTCCTCTCTTCTTTTGATCACTGGGTGATGAAGAAGAAGCCAAATTAGACGAAGATGGTGCCTCCTGGATATCCACATCTTTCCTTTTCGTATCATTTTCGTCCAACCCTTCCATACTTACAATCGACAAGTTACATACGAGTGATTCTGGTGACTCGGTAACTGTGACTATAAGAAAGATGGTGGATATCCAGGGGCTCCTGTTGATTCCTGCTGCTTCTCTGGTGGACGCTCTTGCAGCTTCACACAAAGGCAGCTAGGGCAGATCCATCCCAGTTTTATTGTTTTCAGGTATAACTTCTTTATGTTAGTTAGGGTTTCTTGTCATCAATAACAATATTTCTTCAAGTTAGTAACGTCCCGCTTCTGTTTACAAGCCCTACTGCACGTAAACCCTCGAAACCCTAATTTAACCCTCAAGGTTCCATGCATCTAGATTCCTGCCACGCAAGGCCAAAACTCCCATCAATCCACAGCCATGGAGCCATGTTTTCATTGCACAAATGCATTTCTCTCGTTTTAACCATTTTATAAAGTTTTATGTTTAGAATTTATTTATGACTAGGAAAAATTGAAAATTACACTCATGCAAATAAGGTTCCACCTATCTACCATGATCTCTAGTGTCACGTACCACTTGAAGTCATACATTTCACTACCCTAATTATAATTTTGTATTAATTTTTCTCAGTATGAAACGAAAGTTATTAATGTTCTGGGAATCATGAAATAAGGTTTCATAAATCACTTTGATGTGTCCCGAACTTAGCCTTAGCATGAGGTTTGATAGCTTTGGTTCCGAGGACTAACACTGAATTACTTAAGGAAAAAATATTATTCATTAAATTTTTATTACTCATGTATTGATTATTGATAAATTAAATTTTAATTTTAAAATAAATATATTTATGTGTAATTGAGTTATTAAAATAA
>APFE031055466.1:460874-473629 GCA_000404065.3 Pinus taeda | reverse complement strand
TTTATTTTCAAAATCCTTAGAAAGAGTCAAAATCTATTCCATTTTGAATCATTCACATGTCTTTTTCTTGATTTTTGTTAAATTATATTAAGTGATTAATATGAATTAATTTATAAGTCACTTGGAACATTATTTTAATTCTTTACATAAATTTAGGTAAGAGTAAAATTGTAAATATATAGATCTATTAAGATTTGTGCCCACTAATATTTATATAAATTGTTTCACAAGATTAAGATAGAAAAAATTATTAATATTATTAAACTTTCTATAAATTTAAAATTTTAAATTGAATAGTGAATTTTAAAAAGAAACACAACAATTAAATACATCCCATTCTTCAATAACATATGATAATATTTTTCTTTATTATTAATTAATGTTTGAGTAATAAAAATATATTACACATTAAACTTTAAATTAAGTGATTATACTTTATTTACCACTATATATGAATATAGAAACTAAATTAAATGATATTTCTATGATATTAAGCCATGCATATCAAACATGTTTTAATAGAATGAGATGAATAATAACACTAATTCTAAGGTTTGATGTGGAACACATTGTGTTTTGGATATGGTTGACTACATAATTGGCGGAAAATATGAGTAGACTTCGATGTTGGAAGCATCATAACAAAGCCTTGATAGGCACTCCTAGAAGGACTCCCTCATGGGAGGTTAGAAATCCTATTAATCTTATGTAGAAATGGGTGGTGCAAGGAAGGAAAACTTGAATTGGGTGGTACAAGGAAGGAAAACTTGAATGGGTAGGTAGGATAGAAATTTGTAAAATTGATACCTACTTAAAATTAAAAGAAATCTAAAGAAGGAAGTAACATCTCTCAACATATATAGTTATATAAAAGGTAGGGTAGTAACTTGTAAAATAAACACCTACTCAAAATTAAAAGAAATCTAATAGAAATCTAAAGCATGAAGTAATATCTCCTAGCATAGATAGCTATATAATCATATACTCCCAGGGAAAATTATGGGTATTTGAGCATTAGAGAAATTCCTTATGTGTTGGATAAATTTTAGATGGAACATTAAATGACAAGTACACCTAAAATATAGTTGAAAGGGATTCTGCAAAGCAATAATTGCATATATTGAAGATAGGGAACACATCTTTGGGAAGGACCCATTTTTTGTCAACTATGTGGCGTTGCATTTAATATATTAGAATTAAGGTTAAGTATTGAGAAATAAAATTTATTGAAGCCTTATTTTAGATATATATGTATCCTCTCTTGTAGATTTTTGTGAAAAAGAAGCATCATAAGGAATTGGAAACACTCTCATATTTTTCAACAATATTTTGGGGGTCACTAGAATGGGGAAACATGCCTCATATGCAAGGATATACATTTACATGAATGTTTGAGTAGCCCTTCTAAAATCAATAAACACAAGTTATCAATATACAAAGTGGTATTAGACATTGAAATATCAATTCATTCCCTTACAATCCCATAAATGTCATGAGAGTGGTAATATATTATAATATTATCCATTAAATGTGGCTAGGTAAATAGACAAGGGAAAAGTGTGTAGAATAAGTTGTTTTTATATAGGTTCTCAACAAAACAAAATCAAGTACAAAGAAATCAATCCAACACCCATAACCATAGCAATGAATGAAAATCATTTTTGAATTTTCAAAGAGAAGAAGAATGTTTCATTCTGGAAAGGAAAAACGTTTGACAATAAGAGGGTAGAGGAAATGAGGTAGTAAGGAACCAAGGAAGAGAAAAAGAGGAAAAAAATAGGGATAGAGGAACCCATATCATAAAACAAAGGAAAATACATGAAGAATAAAAACGTGAAGGTGGAGGTATAAATACTAAGGAGGAGGAGAAAATAAGGAGTAAAGAGTTGGAATAGATGGAATTTAAGCTCATCTCTCCTATATACTAGCATGGAGAGTAGGTTCTAGTTACTATACAAAAGTTCCAATTGCAACAACTCCAAATTGATCTAATTCAAGATTCAAGGAATTAAGTCAATGCATCATAGTGGTATATCTTATTAGGTGGAATGGGAAGTCACACTAGGGTGGGTGCAAGCTAATGATGGTCTCTCATGAAACATTAGTGTCCATGGAAGCCTGGAAAAATAACAATTTTTTAACTTGGATGGATGATTAGAGCTACTTACACAATGAATTTGAAGATAGTATAAAATGATGAAATGTAGGAAAATGAATTAACTTTCAATGTATGTGTGTGTGTGGTGTTGTGTGGTGTGTGTGTGTTCGTGTGTGTGTGTGTGTGTGTGTGGTGTGTGTGTGTGTGACGTGTGTGTGTGTGTGCGCGCACGCGTGTGTGTGTGTTACTCATAGAAGAAATAATTGAATACATGAATTTTGAGTTTTCCTAATGATGGTATTTTATTTTTATCAAAAATACAATGCACATGTTTGAACATTTAGTGCAATGTGAGTAACTAAATGATGGAACCTTGAGCCAAAAAATTGCACAGTTGTAAAGAACAAAGTATTCCTATGCACAACTATTTTTCAAAATTTATAACCTTAATTACATATAAAATTTATGAAAATAATTCTATCCTTGAAATTTTAAGGCCTTCTATTACTGTAGTCCAAAATGCTTTATCCATTAACAAACAATTTTTTTTAGATTGTAGGACTCAACATACTCTAGCACACCATATCATTTTTATCTCAAATGGCTGAGGCCAAAAAACTTTATAGTGAAAAAAAGAGGCATGTAATTTGAGATTTTGACATATGTCAAGAGAAAAATATATTACACATACTAAACACTATTAATTTTTTTAATTATATATTTAGAATCTACAAAATCAACTCGATATGGTTTATAGTTTTCATGGTTTATATATATATATATATATTATTATATATATATTATATATAATATTATATACTCAGAAATTGATCTTTTCATGTATTTGCAACCTAAACAACCACTCTTTTGATTTTGAACCTATATCTAAATAAAATGACTCATCACGCATGTAAGATCCCCCTAGAGAATAATTTGAATTTGAAAAATGTGTGTGCATTGTTAGCACTAAAAACTTGTGAACATTCCTAGCGATAGGAACATGTGCATGTTCCAAGTGACATGAATATGCACATGTTCTGAGTGCCAATAAAATACTAACATTCATGTTCCTAGAACTAAGAACATGAATGCATTTATAGTGACAAGAAAACATATGCTTTCTTAGTGTAAGGAACACACACATGTTCTTTCAATTAGGAACTATTGCACATGGTAAATGGTTTAGGTGGGTTTGGGGGGAGAGGGGTGTTGGGAGCTTGGAAATACTAAAAGTATGAGGGAGAGAGGGGGTGAATCAGTATTGTTCTTAATGGATCATTTATTATCACATTTTTCCTTTTCTTACACAAATTAAATAAATTGAAAATTAAATCCAGAGCACAATATACATTAGCAAATCATGACATATTAGAAACATGCACAAGTAACCATGAGAGCACCAACACATATATCATAAGTCACATAAGAAGCACATAAACCATGAGAACGCCAAATATTAGGTGGAAATCCTTACAGGAGAAAAAAAACAATCTCATTTCATTCATCTTATTATTATTATTATTATTATTATTAAAATTCTTCTCTTGCATCATGCACTAGTCGTCGCCGGTGTGTAGGTTCTGACCTGTGGTGCACATGAGAAAATTATTATTAAAATTCTTCTCTTGCATCATGCACTAGTCGTCGCCAGTGTGTAGGTTCTGACCTATGATGCACATGAGAAACCACTCACTCTAGGACACTACTTGATGAAAGACACCACTTCCACAACTACGTAGGCCAATACCTACTATAGGCCCCAAACTTTAATATTTTCTCCAGCCACCATCAAAGGGAAGCCACCACTCTTAATTTCTCAGGCCATAGCCTGAAGGAAGCCACCACTCCCTAAATTAGTAACCCATCAGTTGCAATCTAAAGGCCCCACCCTTAAAAAAATTATAGAACACCTTTCATACATTTTCAAACTAGGGCCCATAATCTCATCTCAAACATGGTAGGCCTCATTTCATAATTTTCAGACTAGACCCACTTAACATTCTTCACTCAATCATAAAAACAAAAATGATCTCTATAAAACACAATAAATATCTTCTCTCATAAAAAATATGCTTATCAAACACTAAATCAGACAAATACACCATACATGCAACAATATCTAACTCTAACTCGAAATAACATCATTCAAAACCAAACACTTGAGAAACTATAATAAAAATCATAGCCTCCATGAAAATAAAATAGAAACATCATGCATTAATGGTAGATATATAACCTTTGTCTAAACCTAGAAAACATATGCAAAGTGATATTCTCAAAATGTCTCCACAACCTAGTGACACAATTATTCAAATAATAATCCTCCATTGGTCTTTGTTGCTCCCCTTCAGTGATCTCTACTACAAAATATAAAAGTTTCTCTGAAGCACACTTCACCAATTCACAAGTGCACTCAACCTATACCAATCACTCCACTCCATATTTTCCTTAGAATACATATTCGGCCATAGAAGAATACATTAACCATCAATCGCATAGGCCATTATTGCACCAACGATGTGTACTCCTCTTATTGGAAAAACATAAGGTCAATCCAAGATCAAGAACACACCAAACTCAATGAAATTCCTCTATCCATGTATTGTTATCACCCTTTTCTATGGATTAGACAAGGATCACTTGCCATGGTCACTCCAATGAACAAATATCTATTAGCCTCTAGATACATGCTTCATACACATTCTAACCAACCCCTCTTCAATCTACAACATGATATCTATAGTTTTACTTTCCCAAAGATCCACTCTATGGACTAGATTAATGTGATAAATGTGTTTCATTACAATTACATGAATAAATCCACGAAGGCCAAATAAACACCTTTTTCACCAATTTGATCCATTATTATGTTCCACTAGATCATAACCACATCAAACATTACATTTAAAGTTTACAGAGACCAATTCAACAAAGGTGTTATGGATATGATCAATCAAACCGTTCTGAGGTAAAACCTTGGGAAAAATCAATGGTTAATACCATGTCTTTTATTTTCTCCACCTATAGGTAATGTCAGTGACACAATAAGCAAAGCTTATGGTAGTGCCACTGGGAGACGAGGGAAACCCTGCAACAAATTAAAATGTTGTTGGGTGACTGTGGCTAGCCCATGGAATCCTCTATAATCTTGGAAAACTCAAGTATTTTCCATCCAGAACTACATCCACCTAGATTAGCAGACAACTCTACAACATGTTACACTTCGTCCAAACCTCTATCAATCTTATGATTATCAGTACAAGAGAACTAGCCTATTAACATCAACACCCAACTAGTTGGATAGCTCTGTGTTGACGTCAATGCCAATACCATGCCGCCAACTATCTCCCACTTTGCCATTAATGGAAATTTGTAGCCACATCACCAAATTGATATTTATTCATCTCCAGCTGAGTAACTGGTCTCATTCTTACTCTAGTAGCTGACTCACTCTCCCCATTATTAGAGAAAAATTGAGGTCTAAAATGGGCCTCAAAATAAAAATGTATATTTTTTAGTATGAAATTTCTTGGAAGGTGTACCAAAAACATTCCACTTAAGTCATTGGTGACACATTACCCTAACAAAAAATTGTGGTTGCTTACACTTCATATCTGCAATAATAAAACTAGAAAAAAACTACAATAAAAAGACATATATGATCCAATACAACAAAAAACAATATATATCCAATGTAATAACCCAAATGGAAATACTTTTAAAATGAATAATAAATATTGTATTGATAACAACTGGTGAAGGAGATATACAAAAGGGTCTGCAAATCCCCCTCCATGGGATGGGTCCTTTGATGTCCATGATGCTTCAGTAATCGATTATCTCTCTCTCAGTGTGTGAAAAACCCAAAACAATGTGTAAAACGCAAGTGGGAGATCAGATGGAAAAAGACGATAATGGTGACAATGATAATGATCATGGTGAAGAATGAATGGAAACCCCTCCTATTTATAACAAAGTATTGAGTTAATCTTGAAAATGGAGAATGATAAAGTAATATTGACCAAATCAATATCTAACCATTAGGAATACTTTATTATATTTTTTGGAGAGAGGAAATATATTTAAATGGTCAAATATATTTATTTAGAAATAATTAACAAATAAAATGATTTATTAATTATTTCGCGAGGTTTAAGAATGATATGAAAATGAAATAATTTTTAAATAGTGATTTAACAATTATTCCAATAATGGAAATAATGAATAATAAATAAATATTAATTTATTTAATTATTCTAGGGATAGTCAATGTGATGGGAATAATTTACAAACAATGATTTAATAATTATAGATAATTAAATAAATAATCAGCTATTCAAAATATTCTCATGGGGTTTTTTTATTTTAATTAGAAAATAATTTAATAAAAGTGGTTTACTAAATTATTTCCCATAGTGAAAGTGAGTTTACTATTGTAAAAATATTCCTACATGGCATATTTTAGTCCATCTAGTTAGAAATGGCTAGGTGATAATTTTTTGGTGAAAAAGATTCCCCCACAAAGTATGAGCATTATGAGTAAATCATAAGACCAATATACATTGTAGGTTACACTTCCACAAGACACCAAAGGAGAGTCAGAGAGAGATAGAGAGACAATTCAAGCAATCCAAGGATGGAGCAAAATGGAGGGGGCGAGACCTACTAAAATGATAGAAGTCTCCTTTGATGTTGGAGTACATGATCTCAAATGAGGTGAGGGAGGCATACCCATACCCGTTGAGATAACTGCATACAAAGAATAATGGTGAGCCCAACAATGTGGGACTGAGCTACAAAGTATATGAAACATGATACACTACAATCAATGGGCCAAAAAATAAGAAAATGAATCCCATATACATAATGTACCTAGAAAGACATATGTCAAGAATGTATACAATGACATTTGATTACATGAGACATAATTCCCCTCAAGCTGACAATGAGGGGGGATCACAACCAAAGAATCCTTGTTGAATAATAAAGGGCTCTAAAAATCTGAATGGATCATATGAAGAAGACATGTATGTTGTGGGCACTGCAAGCAGCTAAAACCGAATACATCACATTAGTGGAACTGCATCTAAGGTTGGATCAACATCTATGGACATCTAGGCATATGGGGTCCTACCTAAAGGACCACCCCCTTATGAGGTCTGGAACAATCTCACACACACCCAAGAGTCACTGAGACAATTGTCTAGATCAACGAACCATCAAATGTATGATTCTCAATCGTACAATAAGGAGCTGACTTCTAACACGTGAGAAAAAACCAAGTCAAAGGGAAATCATGATTCTCTTTGCTTGATCCGAGATACCAAAGCCAGGTGAAAGTTGGAACTAAGTTACATTTCCCTCTAAATCACACTTCTACAATAAATGTGCTAAAATAGAAGATGGCTTGCCTATGTTAAGGAAATGAGGAATCCTTAACAAAGGCACAAGGTATTAGAGTAGAGTGGCTGATGGACTCGTACCAGGGATGCTAATGGAAGGAAAAAATATAAGTGGAGGATTGACGACTTCCCTCATTAGAGCATGATATGTATAGTTGACTTGGCAGTGACTAACTTGATTCCAGAGGGGATGGTCAATGACTGAAATGGGGGTTTTGCAAAGATGGAGCGTATAGATGGAGGTCAATTATGATTAAAATGGGATGGATGTGACACAAATATGTATGGAATATTGTAACTCAACTCAAGGGGATATGAAACAGATGCCATAAATACAAGGGTGACTCATCTCAGATGCTCTAAATAAGGGTGACTTGATTGTGCAACCACATGGGGTAGGCCTGGAGGGGACCATAAAAAAATGATTAAATGATAGTTACTCAATGAAAATTGACACGTGAGTCAATCAATGCGTGGGTAAGGTGGTATGAGACTACAAATTGCTCAAATGAAGAAATTCTATTTTAATAGGTAGCAAAGTGAGACCTAATGGAAAAAAAGAAAAAAAATCTTCATGAAGTTTCAAATTATCAAAAACAAATTGATACCCATTATATAATTTGGTGAAAATTTTCCAATGGTGCTAACATTTGCATCAAACAAAGCTACAGTTTGGTCATAGTGGGCGACAAAAAAAACTAGTGTTTTTCCTATAAAAGGGATTTTCCCCCAAATCCAATTCATTTGCATAGTGAGATATTGGATAATTTGGAGAGGAAGAGAAGGCCCTAAATATTGTGGAGATCGTATCAGAACAACTGACCACTGGAATCAAGATTTGCAAGTTGGAGGTAGGTGACGTGACTAGTCTAAAAATGGTGTTAATACTTCTTAGAAGAATGGTTCCTAGTCAAAAATCAAGGTAAGAAAGGAATACAAGAATGAAATATTAGAGAATGCCTAGGATCATCCTTGCCCACCTAGTCGAACATGGGAAATAGATGGTAAATGTGGTATCACATAAAGTATAATATTTTAAGGCATGGTATCAAGCATCTACGATATGTGATGTGAATATGGGTCGCTGGAGAGGCTGGTAGGACAATCTATCCAATGAATGAAAGGATAATCGACCTTACCTAGATTTTTGGGGTCTAGGTCGAGACTGATAATGAGGAGTATGTGGTCGACGTTGTGTTCCAAATTCTCAAATAATGGATTCAAGCAGTCAACTTGAATGACACGAGATCCTTTAAAGGATGATGAGGGGATTTAGGGGCATATGTTCCCCCCACTTTGGTATGGATAAATGTAGCATGCTATGGACATGTCGAATTTATTTAGAATGGTGGATTCTAAACACATTCTGATGATGTGATTTTCCATTTGTTTATATTATGGATATCTTCTTATGGGAAGAATGTATGTTGGGTGCATTATGAGAAATGAAATGAGATATTACCAATACCATTTGGTGCTACATATATGAATCAAATGGACTAAATTTATGGGTTCACATACATGGTGTCACTATATCGAAGAGTGGCTTCGAAAATAATGAACTAATGCTCACTGAAATGACACGGTCGTTGAACAACAATAATGTCTAAGGTACTGATTTGTTTATGTAAAATGAAGGAATGATTAAATGGATCATCCCCATTTTGATCTGGAGTAATATGAGACTCTAGAAGTTCTTCAAGTTGGGGAAGAATAATGGTACTAGAGGTGACACTACCAAACACACTAGGAGGGTTGGGGAGAACCACTTCTCCTAAACTCTCAAAAGTATATTTCCCCTTACCCAAAAACTGAAAGGAAATGTAATGGCCATAAGGTGTATGTGGGTTGAATTCATGGGTTAGAAGTAAGGGGTTATTGAACCAATCAAACTCACCATGGATGAAGTCTTTGGAATCCACAACATATTGATCATGGGTTTGTTGCGAAAGGAAGTACACACGATGGTGCTTATCATCCCAAGGATAATCAGGGGTGGTCATGGCTTCCATCATGTCTTCATCAGAATGAAATATGGGGGGACTGGAGGAAGAGATAACAAATGATGAAGAGGAGCTACTTGAGGCATCTTCATGAGTGACAAGGTTCATGTATGCACTGTCAAGGCTGGGAGATAGGTGACTAGTAGATGGGAGATATACTGATGTTGAAACCGAAGTGTTTGTCAAATAATGTTCAATAGATTCACAATAGTAGACATCAAGGGATACCAATATGTTGGTCTCATGGATGACGACAAGTAGAGAATAGGAGCAATATTATTTGCCATCTCGACATCAGAGGGAGTGATCACAATGGGTGGTTGATAGATATCATGTTCTAACATAGGGGTGGGACTATAATTTGTAGGTATAGGAGAGGTGGAATCACTACAAATGGCCTCTAAGTCATGAAGAAATTAGTGTATCAAAAAAATCTTCAAGATGGGGACAACGATGAGAATAATGTCCATAATTATCAGACAAAGCACAAGGGTGATTCATGCATAATGATTGGTTCTTCTTAGCTGACTCAGGTAAGATGATATGGACCTTAGGAATGTTAGAATTAGGGATGGTATTAGAGACCACATTCTTGATATGAAGGAGTTCAGGAAAATTATTGGTGGCATGACAAACATCATTACACAAAGTGCATGGAGGAATAGTCTTTGCTAGTTTATGAGGGGCTAGAATTGTTGGGGTGCCTTGTCTTTGATTCATTTTTTGTAGGATTTCCCCCCCTCACTAGATTCTTTCGCAATAAGATTAGGTTCATGTTGAGTTTTCTAGAGAACTGGTTCAAAGAAGTGTAACATTTAAGTTTATTTGGGGTAGTGTTTGCAGGAGGATCAATGTACCAGATTGGGGTCCCCAAGGTAATGTTAGGTAAACTCAATGTAGCCATGAAAGGTGTAGTATAAACTCCTGGGGGTGGAACTAATAATGGTATCTAACTAGAAGGGTAATGACTTGGGGAAAATACTCTGAGATGGTTAAGACCTGGGGGAATGATTCCAAGATTAAAGGATTAGAATATATGCCAACATAAGGAAGGGGGCCTTGAGGAGTGATACCATAAGGTGGGGTTGAGTTGGGAACAACAGGTCGCAAAGGTGCTAGCTTTTGTGAAGGCATATGAGATTATTTATGGGTAGCTCGTGATGCTTGGAGCATGCAAACACTAGATGAGCTAGGAATATAAGGAGTAGGTGGTGGACAATAATAAGCACCAACCAAGGTGGAATATTTATAGACTCAAAGAGAGACATTATTGAGGGACACGCAAGTATGATTACAATTCATCGATGAGATAGTGAACTGAGGTGAAGTCTGAGACTTGCGAACATAGTACCTCAGCTAAGAAATAGCCATAATCTTTCCATTATAAGGGAATCAAATCTTATAGTGAACGATAGATGTGACAACTGACATAGAATAAGTATAACTATGACCCAAAAGGATGTTGTAATCTAATGGGGCATCAATGAATTTGATGTCAATATAGACAGTCTTTCCGATAACAGTGATAGGACAATTTCGATATGAGCCAACGAGCTTTGAAGGATGACCATCCCAAGCATGGAGAGTGATGATGGATTAGGACAGGTCTAGTGAACCAAGTCTCTCCCAAAATTGGCATCCATCAGAAAGGTGGAGGTTCTTTCATCTATGATACACCTCTGAACAATGGTGTTTCTTATGGAGACTAGTATTTGAAATGAAACAGATGAAGGTAGGGGCGAATGTTCTGACTGGTCAACATTAAGGATAATCATATGATCATGATGGGGATCCACAACACCAAAATAAGAGAGTAGATCTTTCCATTGGGATGGAAATTTCTGGATGACTTCCAGCATTGACATGGAAACAAGAGACTGTGCCAAGTCATCTACTATGTTATAGGTATGGGAAACTTTATGAGAATCAACATTTCAATGTAACGGACCTTTGGGTATCTTGGGAATAACCTCTAAATTTTGTGAAGGAATATGTAAGGTACCATTTGAGAACGACAGAGGCTCGATGGAAACTTTGGGTTGGGACTCAGTCACTGACTTAGCAGGTCGCTTGTCATATTGGCGCGAGCAAGTCTGAAGGTTGACTTGTTCAGTATGGACCTCATCAGAATTCATCATAAGAATCTAATAATCATTATGACTAGATGATCGAGGTGGGGGAACTGGATGACCTTGAGTAGGTCAAGAAACAAGATATCCTTGTTGAGGAAAAGGATTGGTAAGCACAGTAGGTTGAGATGAAGTAGAAGGGGGAGGCAAAGCTATGAGTTGTGGCCCTCTAGCAAAAGTTGCTTCAATGTCCCATACTTGACACATATGAGGTAAAAGCAGACATTCATGAGTATAATGGCCATATACGCCAGAACGAGCACAATTTTTGTTCGTATAAATACCCTTTTCTTCTTGGGATGGTCGCCCTATTGTTGGGTTGCGAGATTAGGTTGGTGTCCCTGAGGTGTATTACGTGGTGGACCCTGGCTACCTTAATTACATTGACATTATTGGTTCTGGTTAGCTTTCTCCTTGTTCCTTTTCTTAGGGTTAGGGGGATTGGCCACGCTATACTGAGCATAAAATTAACCTTGTGGAGGAGGTTGTTTTTGTGGCAGAGGAGGAGGAGGCATGGGGGGCTGAGACACTAGTGTTGTCTGGGCTGGAGTGCTAGGTAGTGCATATAGATACTAAGCAGATGGGGAAACATTGGGATAGATAGGTGGAGAAACATATGGCCCTAACATATGTTGATGCATATGGGGATATGTATATGATGTGTTGGGACCTGGATAAGAGTTTCCATGTGGAGGATTGGGGGAGGAATATTTGAAAGAGGAACCGGTCCCTCCCTAGGGTTGACCATAACTCATCGAAGGTGGATCATATGGTTGAATTTGAGGTTGTAAAATGATTCCAATGATACCATCGGCAGCATGACATGCCCTCAGTGCATTAGCAGTGCCAGGTCGAGGTCTAGGATGACAGTATAAACATACCATGACTAGGCATAGATCAGATCAAATTTCAAGGCTACTTGGAGCACATCTTCCTCAGCTTGAGGGAAGTGAGAAGAGACATATTTAGCAATGGGGACCAAAAGCGATCTAAGGAACCAATCTGTTATCACTCAGGTTTTCCTAGAAGTTGTGTAAGAGGAAAGTATACCCAAGGTAACCACAAACCAACCTTTTAGATGCAGAATCTAGCCACTCTGCATCCAGAGAGGGCTCTCTCTTTA
>APFE031055466.1:414699-435386 GCA_000404065.3 Pinus taeda | reverse complement strand
GAAGAAGCTCAGAAGGTTGCTGTAACAGTTGAGGCAAACCTGATTGCTAAGAGGAACAAGGCTAGATTAGAAAAGAGAGTTGCCTTTAAGGAGGAACCCTCAGCCTTTGACCAAAAATTAGATGCAATAATTTCTGGTATGAAGAGGTTGGGTGACAAGGTAGAGTCTGTGGAAAGGAAGTCTTCATTGGAGGCACCACCAAATAACCCCAACAGAAATCCAAACTTTAGAAGGAACCAAAACCCTAGTGGGGGCAAAGCCAACAATGATCCAGAAATAAGGCCTCCATTTCAAGAAAATGATGCTGAAACATCCACATCAGAAGAACAAGTGGATGACACCCATATACACCTAATGGGTCTTGATGATGAGCACCAAGTCTTCCTAAGTCAAGAGGATCATGAAGAAGAAGACAGTAAACAATTTCAAGCAAAGTCAGGAGAGTCATTTGATTTCAAACAAGGCTATGACACAACTGTCTATGAAGTCCATAAACAATACAAACTAAGAAGCAGGACTGTAAACATAACACAACCTGAGAAAACCAAGGATAGACTACAGCCCAAGAGTGCCATAGTAACCGAACCAATGAATGCAACTGACTCACTCACTAAGGAAGTAACTATTTAAGAAATTACTGAACAAACACCAAATCCACCAGCTACATCATCTGTACATTCCAACCCAAGCAAAAGGCCTCAAGAGGTGATTGAAAAACGTAAGCCCCAAGATCAAGAGGAAACCTTACCAAATAAAGAAAGGGGGCTCACCCATAGCACCAAAGTCCAAACTGAGAAACCCTTTGACTTGGAAGCCAAAATTGGAAAACTAAAAATAGCTATCCCTCTGGGAGAGCTAGCCAAGAATGAAATCTGTAAACAGCAGATTGAGAAGTCCCTACAACTCACTCAAAACAGAGACAATGTCAATGTGTTGGAAGACACCCTAGAATTAATATTTGGCCCAGAGGTTGATGGAAAAATAACAGGCTCAGGGATCCTGCCCTTTTATGTCAGCTTGCATGTACATGACAAGATATTACACAATGCAATGTTTGACTCAGGTGCATCTCATAACTTAATGCCAAAATCGGTCATGGAGAGGCTGAATTTAGATATTACCAGGTCATACAAGGACCTGTTCTCATTCGATTCCAGCCAAGTTAAATGTCTAGGCCTGATAAAAGACTTGTGTGTATCCCTGGTCCAATACCCAAACAAAACAATCTTGATGGACATTGTTGTTGCTGATATCCCACCCAAGTATGGGATGTTATTATCAAGATCATGGGGGGCCAAACTCCAAGGGTCCCTTCAAATGGACATGTCTTATGCTACCATCACAGTCTTTGGTCAACCCAAGAGATTGTATAGAGAGTCTCTGATGAAGTACATGGTCAGCACTGCAAAGAAGCCTCAAAACTTCCCCATATATGTTGTTCATTCTGACATAGACTCATATATCCTTTTCAATGACAATATAGGTAACAAAAACAATGAAGAAACTCAGATAACTAAAACTAATAAGCCTGCCAATCAAGGATATCCCGACATACAAACACTGGTGGAATCAGAGGATACAAGCATTCAAAAACACAAAACAAATGATGATGAAATTAGGACACCTAAACAGGATCAGAAATCAAATGAAAACACTGCTCCCCAAGAAACTAAGCCGATTCCACCAAATGAGAAGATTGCCATCAAAGCCAAACTAAATAAACAACCCATACTCCAACTCACAAATCCAGACCATAGAGATATTATTCAACCCCCCCTAAAAGAGGAAGTTCAATGGTTCTTAGAATTTGATGGATCAGTTAACAAATTAGGGGCAGGAGCAGGAGTATGGGTGCATAACAAACAAAACAGCCATGCAGAAGGTAGAGCCTACAGACTAAACTTCAAATGCACCAACAACATGGATGTGTAGGAATTTACAGGGTAAGTTCCTCAGACAGAACACCAGAAGGACACCGCTCACAAACAGATCACAGATCAATACACCAGTATTTTGACGTGGTTAAAACCCTCAGAGAGGGAAACAGTCCACGGCCTGCGCCAACGTGGCTACTCCAGGCAATTTATTAATAAAAGAATGAAAATTTACATAAACTTCTCTCATGCACGGTTAACCTACAAATGACCCTCCATGCGCTTTAAATAGAATTCATGAACCAATCGGGTGTCAAGCCACGGATCAAGTGTCGGTAATACCGAGGAGAGAATGAACCGTCGGATCACTACATATCGTGACCGTCGGATTGTAAGTTACAAAATGTACAACGGTAAAGAAACACACTTTACCTAACTCTATACCTAACTCTATACTAGACCAAGTTGAACTTAACTATTCCTATGTGTCGGAATATCCTAACATCCCCCCTTAAGAACAACTTGGGATAGGATTGAAGGATTTACAAATATGACACAATAGGAGAAGGAAGGAGGCACTAGAGCCTATCCCCCCTTAGTGACAACTCCCTGAACTCCAAGCATATATCGAAGTTTAGTGAACTTCGCCTCTGTGAGAGCCTTTGTGAAGATGTCTGCAACCTGATCATCTGTTGAACAATATTGCACTTCAAGAACATGGTCATGAATGAGCTTTCTGATGAAGTGCATGTGAAGTTCAATGTGTTTGCTGCGCTGATGCTGAACTGGATCTTTGCAAAGCTGAATGGCACTTTGATTATCACACCAAAGTGTAGTCGGATGCTGCTGCTCAAAGCCAAATTCTGATAGGATCTGACGAAGGCACAAGGCTTCCTTACTAGCTTCCACGGCACCACGATACTCTGCTTCTGTTGACGAAAGAGAAATGGCAGCCTGTTTCTTACAAGCCCATGTAATAGGTCCTGAACCAAGAGTGAAGACATAACCGGCAGTAGACTTCCGATCATCAGGGTCACCAGCCCAATCAGAATCAGTGAAACCAACTAATAGAGGAGCTGCTTTGGCACTGTAATGAATCCCAAACTGTACTGTACCTCGAACATAACGAAGTATTCTTTTAGCTGCTTTCCAATGACTTTCACGGGGGTTTTGCATAAAACGAGCAACAAGGCCAACAGCAAAGGAAAGGTCAGGAAGAGTATGGGTTAAATACAAGAGTTTTCCTACAAGTTGACGGTATAAGGTAGCATCAACTTCAGGAGAAGTACAAGAGACTGAAAGTTTGACTCCAGACTGAAAGGGAGAAGGGGCTGGCTTACATTCTTCCATGTGAAAATGACGAAGAATATCACAAGCATACTTGGACTGGGAAAGGGAAATACCCTCTTGGATTGCAAGACTTGAAGACCGAGAAAATAGTGTAAGTGTCCTAAGTCTGTCATTTCAAATTTCTTTTTAAGGCTGGACTTCACATGGTTTATAAGGTTGGGATCACTACCAGTAAGAATAAGATCATCAACATAAAGAACCAAGATGATAAGAGAGTTGCCCACTTTCTTGGTGTAGACAGTATTGTCAGAATAACACCTAGAAAAGCCAGATTCTAAAAGAAAGCTATCCATTTTGGCATACCAAGCCCGAGGAGCTTGCTTGAGACCATAAAGAGATTTCTTAAGTCGACATACAAGGCTGGAGTCTGTTTGGATGAAGCCAATGGGTTGTTCCATACAGATTTCTTCATGCAAGTCCCCATGCAAGAAGGCAGATTTAACATCCATCTGATGGACTTCCCATTTTAAAGAGGCAGCAAGGGAAAGAACAAGGCGGATAGAGTTCATTTTGGCAACAGGGGAGAAGGTTTCAGTGTAGTCAATGCCTTCAACCTGTAAAAATCCCTTAGCAACAAGACGAGCTTTATGTTTATCAACTTTCCCATCTGGTCCATACTTTGTTCTGTAAACCCATTTACATCTAACAAGTTTGCGTCCCTTTGGTAGAGGAACAAGATCCCATGTATCATTTGCCAACAATGAATGATATTCTTCATTCATAGCTGTTTCCCAATGTGGATGGCCCGAAGCTTCTGCAAAAGTGTCAGGATCATGATTTACTGGAGCTTGAGCCAGTAAAGAAGAGGCTCTTTCAAACTGAGAACGTGTACGTCGGTGATCTGTAGGATCACCGGCAAGATCACCTGCTGCATCCCGAGTAGCACGGACCCATCTTGGAAGTTGAGGATCCTGAGAAGGTGGGGGAGGATTGTCATCCTCACTTTCATCATCTGAAGAAGAAATGTTTTCAAAAGTAGAAGAGATAGGAAGAGGTGGCACATCCGCCGGACTAGGCTCGCAGGCCGATTTATTTTCATCAAATTTTACATCTCTTCTAATGATAACATTTTTGGACTTAAATGGAATAAGTCTATAACCTTTTACATCTTCAGAATATCCAACAAAAGTACATTTCTCACTCTTAGGTTCTAAAGCTTTATGCTTTTCATCTGGAATATGGGCCCATGCTTCACTTCCAAAAATACGAAAGTGACTTACATCTGGTTTAATGGAACTCCAAGCTTCTTCTGGAGTGATATTCTTTAGAACCTTAGTAGGAGTGCGATTTATTATATAATTTGCACAATTAATTGCTTCGGCCCAAAAACTAAGACTGAGTCCTTTAGATTGCAGCATACAATTAGCCATTTCCTTTAAGGTGCGATTTTTCCTTTCAGCTACACCATTTTGTTGTGGAGTGTATGGAACAGTATGTTGCATTTGAATTCCATTTTCGGTGCAAAAGTTGATGAATGTGTTTTTAACATATTCTCCACCATTATCAGTTCTTAGCTTAAGAATTTGATGTCCAGATTGTTTTTCAACAAAGGCTTTGAAGGCCAAAAATGTGTTAAATACTTCGCTCTTGAGTTTTAAGAAGTATACCCCAAGTGCGTCTGGAGAAATCATCAATGAAAGTTAAGAAATAATTGCAGCCAGAGAATGAAGCAACAGGAAGTGGACCACATAAATCACTGTGCACAAGCTGTAAAGGGGCTGAGGCGTGCCAAGAGGCACGTTTTTCAAAACTGTCCCGATGATGTTTTCCGAGTACACATCCGGAACAAACACCATTTCTGCAAGATACCATAGGAAGACCTGTCACCATATTTTCTTTACATAGATGCTGAAGGGAGCGATAGTTTAAGTGACCAAATCGCTCATGCCAAAGTTTGCTCACTTCGTCATTATGAGCAACAAATACTGAGGGAAGATTTGATGACCCAAAGTTGTGAAACTTATACAACCTTGTGGAATCATCAGCAATACCAGTAGCTAGAATCTATTTAGGATCTCTTAGATCCTTGATTACAACATCATGAGGTGGAAATTCAACAATTTTACCTTCACCTGAATGAGTTATCTGATATACAGATAGAAGGTTGCTGGATAAGGTTGGAACACATAATACATCATTAAACTGGCCATTTTCTAGATGAACAGTTCCAGTCCCTACAACATTAAGAGATCTATCATCACCAACATATATATTTTTGGTGTTACAATCATGTAAAGAAGAAAACATGGCTTTGTTTTTGGCCATGTGATAAGAGGCTCCAGAATCAATGAGCCACTCATGAGAATGAGAAGAAGAAGATACATTTAATGCATAACCAGACTGAGATGATTGACAACGACATGCAGAAAGTGCCATTCCTGAAGATGAAGTTGAAGTTGAAGTAGAAGAATGCTCCACATGGATGTTATGTTTTTTCATTGCGGCTTCCAAGGCTTCCATCTTCTTAAAGCATTTAGATTCTAAGTGGCCATCTCGATTACAAAAGTTACAATGTCTATCAGTCTTCTTCCATTTGTTTTTATTGGTCTTATCATTTTGCTGAAATGATCTTTCATTTTGAGACTGAGTTTGCTTAGGACCCTTGTTTGGTTTAGGACATTCTTTTTAGGATATGACTTCTTAGGATTCTTTGAATTTGGTTGCTGCTGGGCGGCTAACGCTTTCTTGGAAGAGTTTCCAAGATTAAGAAGACCAAGGTGTAAGAGTTTTTCTTGTTCTCTTATTAAAGAATCACAAAAAGAGTCAAAGGAAGGGGCCTTGTAGTCTTTTCCTTGACAAATGAAAGCTTCCCTTGTAGAATGGAAGGTGGAAACAAATACAGAGTAGGCTGGTCCCAACTTAGTAAGGATGGAATAAATAAGGTTACTATCTTCTTTCTTAATCTTAACACCTTCCAAAAGATATCTAAGGGTCTTGAATTTGGACAAGAAATCTTCAATGCAAGAAAAATTATTAGGATCCAATGTAAGCAACTCATTTTCAAGTTGATGGGCTCTAATTTCATTTTTAATCCCAAAAACTTTAGTGATTTGTTCCAATGCTTCATGAGGAGTATCAAGTTCTGCAATATGGAATCTAAGATCAGGAGAAATAGACATCCCTATCAAACCACGTGCTTGATCTTGTCTATTTTCCCATTTTGCAACCTTGTCTTCATCTTTTGGTTTCTTCTCTTGGCCCGTGGCTATTCTGTAGAGACCTTTACTTCTAAGTAAATCTTCCATGTAGGATACCCATTGGAAGTAGTTAGTGCTGTCAAGAATGACTTGGCATGGACTTTCCATTTTAAAAAAAAAATTGAAGCTAAAGATGCTGAAAGTAAGTGTTCCAATGGATAAATCTCGAAAAATTAGGCTGTTTTAAAAAAAATGGCTCTGAAAAAGGCTTCCGGATGAAGAAGTTATGGCTTTTGAAAAAAAATTGTTGAAGTTGCCGGCAAAGTGCGCGAATGTGCGGGAATGAAAAAAAACGCCCCCACAAAATGGAGATTTGAACCCAAGACCTCTACTCTCTTAAAATAAATTTGAACCAATTGATCTATACAAAAATTTGAGAGAGAGAGAGAGAGAGAGAGAGAGAGGGCGGGCGGGCTTTGGTTTGCGTGCTTGCCTTGAGAAACCTCTTTTTCCCTACAAAACACAAAACACAAAACCCAACACGGACATGCAAAGAAAAACGAACCTTATGGCTCGAAGTTAGCTTTACCCAAAAAACTAAATATTTAAAAAAATTAGCTTTAGCCGAAAAACTAAATATTTTTCTCAATGTTTCTGATTTTCCGAGATCACACTAAGGTGCAGGGAAAAGAGCATACGCATGAGAAAAAAAATTCCTTCCTTTCTGTTTCTGATTTCCCAGATCGCACAGAGTCGCAGGGCAAAGAGCATACGCAGAAATGAAAGGTATAGATCCGGTTAAAAAAAAAATTAAATAAACCGAAACCGAAATAAGCAGAGAGAAAATAACAGTAAACTGCAAATAAAGACTGTATACCTCCAGATCTTAAAAATGACGCAGATAAGGCTACCGGAAACCTTTTCGCGTGAAATGAAAGGGGTTCCTCACTAGAACAGATGCTCTGAACACAACAGAGCAGTCCTCTCGGCCCGAAAGTAGTCAGAAACAGTAGATCTAGGAAACGACAGCCGCATGCAGTTCTACCGGCTTCAGATTTGGATCACCAACGGACGCGGCCCTCAAATAGCTTCGATACTGTAGGAATTTACAGGGTAAGTTCCTCAAACAGAACACCAGAAGGACACCGCTCACAAACAGATCACAGATCAATACACCAGTATTTTGACGTGGTTAAAACCCTCAGAGAGGGAAACAGTCACGGCCTGTGCCAACGTGGCTACTACAGGCAATTTATTAATAAAAGAATGAAAATTTACATAAGCTTCTCTCATGCACGGTTAACCTACAAATGACCCTCCATGCGCTTTAAATAGAATTCATGGACCAATCGGGTGTCAAGCCACGGATCAAGTGTCGGTAATACCGAGGAGAGAATGAACCGTCGGATCACTACATATCGTGACCGTCGGATTGTAAGTTACAAAATGTACAACGGTAAAGAAACACACTTTACCTAACTCTATACCTAACTCTATACTAGACCAAGTTGAACTTAACTATTTCCTATGTGTCGGAATATCCTAACACATCATACTTCTATATGTAGACGATCTTCTAATCACTGGGATCAAAGAAAGAATTCAAGAATATAAGAAATTGGTGAGAGCATAATTTGACATGAAGGATTTAGGACTCATGTACTATTATTTGGGTCTAGAAGTTTGGAAAGAGCCAAATGAAATCTACTTTGAACAAGGGAATTATGTGATCAAATTACTAAATAAATTTGATGTGATGGAATGAAAACCCATGACTACTTTGATGATCACAAACTTGAAGTTGTTAAGAAAATCTGAATCCAGTCCAGAAATCCTACCAATTATAGACAACTAGTAGGATCTATGATGTATCTAGTAAATACTCGACCAAATATTTGTTTTGCAGTAAACATCCTCAGTCAATTTCAAATAGAACTGAAACATGATCATTGGATAGCTGAAAAACACATATTAATATATCTACAGGGAACCATCCACTATTGCCTGAAATATGAAAAGGGAAGAAGTGTAAATGTATAAGGATTCATTGGTTCCAACTGGGGAGGAAGCAAGAAGGAAGGAAGAAGCACTACAGAAGGATTTTTTAACCTAGGATCCTCTATGGTCTCTTGGATGAGAAAAAAGCAAGAGACAATGGCCTTAATTAGTGTTGAAGTCGAGTATGTTGCAACTTATGAAGTAAGCAGGGAAGTAATCTGGTTGAGAAAGATGTTATCTAATTTGTTTGTAGGACCATTGTACCCTAATCATACATTGTGATAATACCAGTTGTATAAGGTTATCTGAGGACCCAGTATTTCATGGGAAAACAAAGCACATAAACAACAAATACCACTACATTTGAAAGCTGGTACAAGATGGTCTGCTGAAGCTGGAGTATATCCTCATCGATGATTAAACTACAAACATTCTGACGAAGGCTCTACCCAATAAAATCTTATGTATTTCTAAAATAAGCTTGTCTTGGTTGACATATCTTCCCTAGTTGAGAGGGAGAGATAGATACATCTTCCTTATCTTCATTTTAGAAGAAAGGATGGAGGATTGAGTAATCATCTAGAATCCAATGCTCTTTGAGGATGTGTAGGGCATCCAAGATAAGAGTATATAAGAGGATTGATATTCTTTTAGGACTGGGGACCCAAGATATGAATAGTCCTAGAAGGTGACACTCGGTGAACACCCGGGTGGGTACGTACCTTGAGAGACAATGATGAAGGTGTCTATCATCATTGGTCTTTCCAACATTGCGCTTTTATCTATTAAGAGATAGAGTTGTTAGTCAAGGCCTTGCTATGTGACAATTTTGGTTATCATGATGTTATACAGGTGGATTACTAGTCCGACTCTTTTTAAGAGAGCTCTTTAGTGATGAATAGCATTGTAATATTTAATGAATACCTCCCTAGTTAAGAGGGAGTGTTGAAGAAAATGTAACTAGGTTCGATTTTCATTATGACTTGTAAATATAATATTATAAAAAGAAACATTTATTATTCCTTGCATCATGGGTTTCATGAGCAAGATGTGTTTACCCTAGGTCCAAGAAATATTCTTTATGTCTTTAGGATTTTGTGTCTTAACATAAGTATTATAGAAGTCATGTAAAAAATATCTACACTTAAATGAATAAGTGTCACTATTCCTTGCAAGTCGGCTAAATGAAAAACAATGATCTCCCTATGTTGGCCTAGCTTATAGCATTACATGTCGACCTAATATATGCCAACGCTGACCCATATATATAATGCATGAAGTGGCATTACAAACTCAGAACTTTATATCATCTTTGAAGAAGAAAAGCAAAGAAAAAATACACAGAACCACAGTGACTCGGAGAAGTTCGGATACAAGTCTCTCTCTCAGTGAAGTTTGTCTCTCAGTGAAGCTCATAAAGAAGGCATCTATATAATAGTGATGAATATATCTCGGTGAAGTCTGTCTCTCAGTGAAACATAGATAATTTATACTCTTTATGTATAAGATTGACCTATCATTGCCTGCATAGTGAAGAAATCAACACATTGTCTCAAAGACTATGTCATTCCAGATTAAGAGAATAACTGTGGTAGCCGAGAAGTGGTGGAATGTGATAAGAAGACGAATGTATAAGGAGGCCAAAATCTAAAGGATTGCAGTAAAGACTAAAGAATGTGAAACAAATATCGAATAGTGCAAGGCATAGTGACAAGCATATTGAAGGTAATATTTAGTCAAATATTTGTCAAGGGTCTTGGTATTCATGCACTAAAAATATATAAGAAGAGATTCAAGGGTTTTACTCTCAAGAGGAGAGGTTTTTCCCTAGCTTGGATCCAACATACTGTGTACTTGTTTTATTGTTGATATTCTACTTTGATCATTGTTTGAAGAACACACTAACATAACGAAGATCAACATATAGAAGAGAAATACAACACAAACGTTATCAATAAGCTTAAAGAAGAATCACTAATCCATGATTTTCCCTGGATTCTTCAACAACAACCACAAGATTTTATATGTTAACCTCTATTGAAATGGAAGAAACTATGAACTGCTTAGAATCAAGAATAACCATAAGTATAAGAAGAGGGACCAAAGCCTCTTGTTTGGGCCTAAATGCAAGGGTCTTAGCCCTCTAAAACAAACTCAGATGCATCTTAAAATCAAACTTCTCATTATCAAAAAGTGCAATTCTAATACATCACATGAAAGTTGAAAATATCAATGTCACGCATGGATCTCAATAGCTACACCTAGGTGAACAAAAAATTTGAATCCTAATGAGCTCTTCTTCTAGTTTTGTAATACAAAAGGGTAGCTGAAGCATCTCCCTTGAAACTAGGAGTTGCTCCCTCCTTTCTCAAAAATAATGGATCTTTTCCTTCTTGATCTTCACTTGGACTAGGATTCACTCGGTTGCCAATGAAATCGAACTGGTGAGAGAGGATATGGTGATCCCAAGTTGAGTTTAGGGAGTTAAGGAGGTGGACAAGCCACCTATATTTTGTCCTAGTTGTATCCATTAAGCCCCTGCATAGTAATAGATTCACAAATTCTTCATTTTCTTGCAACTAAACCACATTATGCCACATACTATGAAAAACATCTTTTACTCCTCTTACTAAGCATAATATAACAAAAAATGTGAATTAATGTAAGAGAAGGATAGTTTAAGTCTATAGGATGGAATATTATCTTTAAAATGTACCTATTGATGGGACTCATCAACAATAACTATAGAGTCCATCTGCAACTGTACAACTGATACATGAGTAGTTAAAATTCATGACTAGACATATAATAAACAATGATTTATCCTCTCTAGTTCATAGTTCTAATTGAAAAATTATCAGTTTCTTGGGTTGTCTATTTAACATGGTATAATGATTTAATACCTCCCAAGCTTTTACTTCCAATCACCTCTTCACCAGTTGACTTTCTTGCATGCATGAGGTTCATTTTGTGTCCTCTTCTTTTCTCCCATAACACACGCCCTCCTTGCTCACACATGTAATATGATGACTCCTCTTATCCCATGATCCATTCAACCATCTAAATGTATCACATGCATCATGTTTAAAACATAAATTATTGAATCTCAAGCCTTACACTAACTAAATTGTAAATTAGTAATTGTCCCATTATTTATTCTTTCACATGACCTGAGAAATCATAAGTCCAAAATGAAAGGTCATAGTTGCTCCACGAAGTATGTGGCTACATGCATGCCAGCTCAATATAATGTAAATTGGATCAACAACTAGAGTATCAGCTCTTTATTTTGTTTTACATCAGGCCACCAAAAAAAAAAAAAAAAAAAAAAAATTCTCTATGAAACTCTGACTGTTACATGAAAACCTTGGTTCATATAATGGAAAAATAAGTTTATAGTAACATATTTTTTGTCTTAAATGTTGTGTAAATGTAACTCTTGACCCCCAACTATGTCACATAGTGAACACTACTAAGGTTGTCTCAACCAATTGGATTTAAGCCATGGTCTCAGTCTCATTTGACTTGCATTATCCTCCAAAAAATCTTATTGCGCTTTGACTCAACCACACCATCGGGTTCACGACCATGTTGCAGTCTTCTAAACCTTTTCAATCAAATACATTTTAAGAGGCATTCACACTTATCGACACTCAAAACTTCATCTTTGGGAATTCTCACACATGTTGTGGTCAAGGCCATCGATATGCCTCCCTAAAATCCCCTTTAATTGATTAATTGGTCTCGTATCAGTCTCCTTCATACAACATGAATGAGCATAGAACAAGGGTCAGAAATCATGTTTTGTTTAAATAGTGCACAAATAATATTCATGAAAAATGGCCCACAAACATTCGAGTAAAAATATCCCCTCTATGCCAATTCGGCTCGATAGATAGACAGGGCTTCAATGTGTCATCCTCTTTGTGTGTTAAGTATGACCATAAAGGACCAAAATCAAATAAATTCCACGTTCATATAAATTGGATAGAGGTCTAGTTACCTTATGGTAACCTTGACACGTTTCTAGAAAATCATAATCCTTAGCCATGAATTAAATTAATCACCGCTCAAGCCACATATAAATGGTTAGATGATGGTATTGGGAATGTTCAACCCATTTCACCCTTCATAAGTCTTGCTATATTGTCTTTCAAATGAGTTACAAATTAATGATTCAACCATTGTAACCCAAGCCATGTTTGCAATTTTATTTTACTTTGTTTGACCTCTCAAGCTGCATTCGGTCACCACATGTCATTCTTTATGCATGTTCTGCCAAAATCTTAGTATAATGTCAAATAATTATTTTTTCCATTCACAAATTGAGGGCATGAGATTCATCCCCCATCTCACATATAGATTTTCCATATATGTTTATGACCATTATTAAGGAATAAGAATAATTCCATATCTACTCAGCTGATAATACTTGATACATGCCAACTCACATATTCTCATTGTACTTTTATTCAAAGAATGATTGATAATGTTATCAATTTATTTCTTATGCATTCATTCACACATGATCTCAGTGAGCAGTTCCTATACGCACCACAATATTTTTTCCCCTTATTTTTTTGAAATGTTCACACAAATGTTCTGGTCACACTTGTCTCATGTGCATGTATTCAATTCCCTTATGTTTCCTCTATGTGTGTATATAAGGAATCTAGCATTATGGACAACATGCCACTAGAGAGTCTTTCTTTTTCTTTCTATAATCAAAAATATTATAGATGCATAACAAATTATTCTAATTGCAGTCAACATGATTTTTTTCAACAAAGGCTTAAGGGAAAACAAAAGAGAGAATAATAAAAGAACTAATGTGACATGGAGAGAGTATAAAGTACAATATTGTGTTTTCCATTAGCATATTCAAATGAATTTAACTTTTTAACTCAAACATGTCATTTGTGCCTTAGAACTCCCCCTCCTCCTACACCACATGCATCTCAAAACATGGTGTTTCCTCACCCAAGAATAGTAGAATTTCTTAAACCTTGAGCTCCCTAAAAACAGCTAGTTCAAAATGATGGATAAGAAGCCAACCATGTCAGGCCTACCATAGCATTTTCTCATTGGCCCACTTCTCTCATTTCTATGCTTCTCGTCATTTCTCTGTTGAGAAATCAAAATGCTTGTAGATTAGGTTAGATTTCTCATACTTGATAAGTACTTGTGAATTTTGTTGGATTTTTATTAAATTGTATGTTCTCCTCTTCGTCAACCAATTACCAAAAATAAAAACCATGAAGATAACAAAAGACAAAAAAATGAATAGGCTCGGAAAGGCGAAGAAAATCTCCTTATTATATAATGAAATCAAAGTGATATATCCAAGATCCAAGGCTAATACCAATAATTCCATACATAACCAAGTTAGCCCCCCTTCAATCCTTCTTCCAACAGGTCAAAGTCAACAAATTCAATGTTGGTCAAACATTTTAAATTCGGTCACCTCTTGAAATTTTGACCTTGCAATCTTGGCCCTTGTAATTTTGATGCTCCTAAAATTTTGAATCTGTAATTCCTCAAAAAAATCACACGTTTGAGTAAATCTAGGACACAAAGCTCTAAATATTTCACTCTCTTGACTTTCCTCTCTTTCTCCTTTGACATTTGATGAAATTCTCTTTCTTCTTGCATAGAAACAGAATTGCATGAGTGAGTGATCAAATGAGTTTGAACCGCCTTCTATTTATATATGTCCAGGAGGTCATATAGTTACCTTTATGGTCCCACTTGTCCAATGAGGGTTAACTTGGTCTTGTGGAGGAAAAATTGACTCTTTCGACTCAAATAAAATTATGTTTCTTTCTTCTAGGATGTCCAAATGGGACATTGACTCGATTATATTTTTTTGACTCAAGAGAAATTTTATTTTGACTCAATAGATGCTATAACCTTTAAGAATAAGATTTGAATAAAAATAATGGTAACAATACAAATTTATTTTTCTTGTTTTCCTTTGGCATGAAATACATTTTGATACAAGTACAATGGTAATTATGAAGACCGAATTTAGTTACATTCCAACATGCTCCTCCTCAGATTCCCTCTACTCTATCCCATGTTACATCATTTGATGTACTATAGCTTCTTGACTCTCTTAGTAGAAAAAGTGCATGCACTTGTTATAACTGTAAATTATCCTTGTGAAGCCACTTCTTTTCGTATTTATCCTGATATCCCTACCATTGGAAAAGGGAAGAGAGAAATTTCCTTTATAGATATGCATCCAAAGGCACAAGGAGAAAGAAAAAACGGAAGAGAAGATGCCTTCCTATTGAACTAGTCCTTGTAGAGATATGTAGCTCACTTGAGTTTCTTTGATATTATGGTCTTTACTTTATTTTAATTGTATTATTTCAGATTTTGATTTTGGTACATTTTGGGATACTACTTTATTATGTTCATGGTACATATTTTGATGATCGTATCATATGGAGACACAAGATGTCCTATATATATATATATATATATATATATTATATATATATATATATATATATTATATATATATGATTGGTGTATGCTTTTATGACATGATTATTATGTTAGTGGTGTTAGCAATAACATTATATTTTATATGTTTATTATGGAACTACAAGATTAATGTGAATACTTCGTGGACATAGTCAAGGACCCACCTACTATCTAAAGTTAAATAATAATAATAATAATAATCCATCATATTTTCCTTCTCTTGGTAAAAAGAATATACATTTATAACATATAATTAGTTTAAAAATAGTTTTTCATTTCAACCACCTAAGGAAAGTATAAAACGATTGAAGACGAGGAAAGAGGGATGGAAAATGCTAGTGAGGAGAGAAATCCTTTCAGAGTAAAGTGAGTTTACCTAATTTCTAGTCTCTTTCATAAGAAACATTTTTGCCAATACTTATTAAAAATACCCCATGCTACCTAATACTATATCTTGCTTTATTGTTTGACATTATGAAAATTATATGAATTTTATTACATTGTAGACATTTTTAAGCAAATTTTGGTCCCAATTTTTGGGTAAATTAGGTGAAACAACAAGTTGTACTCTCATTTTGTCAATAAAATCAGTGCTCTTTATAGCTGATATTTTTAGCATGCTTTCAACAATGAATTTATTGTATATTTTCCAATTTTTTTAAGCATATTTATCTCATATTTATTGAATAAAAGTTGATATTAAAATTTATATCAAATTTAAAACACATATTTGTACAATCTTATAGTTGATAGGGTATGATTTTTAAGAAATTTTCCTGCATAAGTTACTCATTCATTTATTAATATTTCACTTTAATTTCAATTCATTAATATATAGTAGTATGTGAAATTGTTTATCTAGCTTACTTTTTGTTCATCATATCTCTATAGTCAAATCCCTTAGATTTTGTTGTACAAATTTGTCATACATTATTTTTATTTTTATTTTTATTTATTGTAATGATTTGTTTTAAATAGTTGTATTTTAATTTTGTCATTAAAACCCTTGGCCTAGTCCCATTTTATATAGTTGTATTTTAAATAATATAATATTTTACTTTAAAAATAAGGAAAAATTTACAGAGACTATTATAAAATTATTAGAATTTGATTTTTCTTACAAACAAAATATCACCAAACTTTTTATAATTTGTATATTAAAATATAATCAAATTCACAAAAATTTATAAACTTAAAAAAAAAATCCAATCTTTAAACATCTCTTAAATAATAATACTAGATCATTATTATGATAAATCAATATAATAAAAAAACTTTGTTTTATTATGATTTTTATTAATTAATCAATGCTCATATCATTTGAATTTAATGGCAGTAAATGGGACTTGAAGTTTGCCAATAACATCCCATCCAAATTTCAACCTCCAACAAATGTTCGAATTGCAAATAAGTTAATAATATTTTATAAAAATACCCCATCATATATACTTCCATTGACATAATTACATATTCATAAAAAATTTACTACTTACTTCCATTGACTTGATTACACAGTGCAAAAGATAGTGAGATAAACTATTTTACTGTCTGTGAATGGAATGCCCCACCAAGATATCTACCTTTTCCGGAGTTAAACCCATGTATCTCACAAATTAGTGTTTTTCCCAAACTAAGATGGCAATTAAGAATACAAATAATAACATATGCCTTTTTCTTCAAAGCTAAAATGCTAAATAAGGATAGAAATAATAATATATGCAGTACTGCTCTGGTACATAGGAAGGTGGTAAAGAGAGATGCCGATTTGTGTCCGCCTTCATGAAGGCGGAGAATATTTTTTTAACTATGGAAATCTAAAAGAAAAGAATTTCGCAAAACATTTTACCATATAATTTTAAATAATATTAATGGCAAAGATTTGCATGATGTGCGGATTCTTTGTTAAACTATATTCCTATGTCAAATTAATATTATGAAGAACCAAACTCAATTTTTTAATTATTAATTTATTTTATATATTATATATATATATATATATTATATATATATATATATATTTATATACATAGTTGATTATATTTATGTAATTAATGGTAATTATTAATTTTTAGTTATGTTATCAAATTTATTAGAATAAAATTAGTATTAAGGGTATAAAATTTTAAGTTTTTACTATATTAATTATTTAAATTTATTTTTATATTTAAAATATGATTTAAATAATAAAAATTATTATAATCTATTTTTAATATCATTTTATATTTTAAAACATGATTTAAATAATAAAAACATTATAATTCATTTTAAATTTGTATTTTAAATAATAATTTAAATAATAAAAACATTATAATCTCATTTAAAATTGTATTAGATAATTTTAATGAAAATTCAAAATATCATTTTGTCAAACATCTTTTTACTATTAAAAAAAAAAAACCAAATAAAAATATGTAAAATACCAAGATTTACACCTCCCAACTAAACACCTACCCACCATTTACTAGCGATACTTAAACTCTTTCAATCCACTTAAACACTCTTAAGAACTTACCTCACAAGTAAACAAAGAAATAATATACACCTCATTGCATTAAATGCTATATAAATCAAGATATACATAATCAGACATACACCCAAAAATACATAATTTAGATCTATCTGTGTAAATCCTGCATATTACATGTAATCAAATTACATATTATCTATCAATACTTCTCTAAACCTTGACTTCCCAAATGTATACTCCATTAACATCACAGCACCCTTCTCTACCCAAATCCGATAGAAATGGCCAAAATATTAAATATTCAGGAATAGCATAACCTAAACTATAGGTAATGATTATATTGCCCATCTCTACGGGCCAAACTAATAGCGGAAGGCAATTGCTTTATGTCGATACGAAGTATGAGAGAATGAAATAAATTAACCCTTACTGAAATGTAAGAGAATGAAATAAATTAACCCTTACTGAAATGTAACTCTTTGTTATGACTTAAATTCTGGATCTTATCTCCTTTCCATTGGATTACTGGACAAATAGTGTTCAGGTGACTTTACTGAGCGCCAAGAAGACAAGACCTGTAAATGGCGTTAAGAAGTTTAAAAATAAAATAAAAAAACAAAACCGTTAACGGCCTAAGGAAGTTAGACTAGGAAGTTAGACTAGCGTACTGTAATATTTCAAATTAGACTGCATTTGCCTGAGCGCTTCTGTGGAAGCTGCAAGAGCGCCCACCAGCAGCTGCAACCACAGAAGCCCCGCCCCTGGATATCCACCATGTTACAACGCGCGGTCTAATGTTTTGTGTTTCAGGGATTTAGCCCAAATATCAATCATGGAAGACGACCGTGGAAATAGACGCAAAAGGAAAGTGGTGGATATCCCGGAAGCATCGGCTTCTGCTTCTTCTGTACCTGTAATTAATCCCAAGCAGAGAAAAGTAGAAGAATCGACTGTTTCAACAAATTCTCCCCACGATGCTGCGCCAGCGGAAAACACTGACCTCAAAGAAAACATCAAGAAACTTGTCAAGGCTATCAAAAATTATGTCCGAAGTAGTTCTGAACTAGACAAGGCTGTGGGAGCCATTCGAGAACTCGAGGCAATCAGTGGTAATAATGCGAAGGAACGCGCAAAAATAATGGTTGAAAAGAAAGCCGTTACTCGTCTTATTGAGCTTCTTATAAAATCTTCCACTTCTGAAACCCTTACAGTGGATGTCGAGATTATGGACGCAAGTGCTCTAGGGCTCTTGACATATCTTGCGAAACACAGCAAGAGGGCTCGAAGAACCATCATTGACGAGATGACGATCCACCACCTGCTTCTTCTGATATCACGACAACATATTCTCGCGGACGATGATTTCATTTTTCGCGTCCAACTCGCGGGTCTCAAACTTTTCCGAGTGCTGTTGCAGTTTTCGGCCGAGCAAACGGTGCGCGCTCTCCTCGCGCTGCGCGACAATGGCGGGGCTTTCGTGTCGGGGTTGTGCTCAGTCTATCGTGGAGTGCAGCTTATGGCTCTTCTTGTAATTAGAATTTTGATATCAACGAATGAGGTATACGGGCAAAGGATTGGCGACAACCCGCGCCTCGTTTCTCAGCTCACGGTCCTGCTCTCTTCCAAGAGTTTGAGGATCAAGAGAGAAGATGCGTGTGTCATCCTGAGCTTTTTGAAAATGCGAGATAGTCGTCGCACTCGAGAACTTTTCGTGTCGGACGGAATCATGTTTCCCGCCGTGGACATGCTACACAGTGGTGACTCCTTGTGCAGGTATGAATTGGTAGGATATAATGGATGTTTCATAATTATTCCCTTACGACCTCATTAGAAAACTATGGCAATAACCTCCATATTCGATATGGCTGAAGCCATTAAACTCTGGCAGTAACCCTCTAAGTAGCTGTCTAACATTTGATTGATGTAACCTCCTGGTAGATACAACTGAATCTATGTAATAGTTTTTTGTTTTAAGGCCGATACAATATGTACATAGGATAATATTGTTTATTTAGGGAGTACCCCGGAACAGACCAAAATCATCCTATTTCACATAGCCATCTTCAGTTGGGGATGCCTCACCTAGGCTGAATCCATGTAATAGTCAAACAGTCTATTTCTCGTTTAAACTTCCCTTATAGTCTACAATATGTTTTTCTTTCGTAAACTTCATGAATCTCTTTAGAAAACCTCCGAATCTGGTAGATACAACTGAATCTATAACAGATTCAACTGAATCTATGTAATAGTTTTTTTGTTGTGAGGACTATACAATATGTACATAGGATTATATTGTTTATTTAATCATCCTACTTCACTTGAAGATGCTTCATTTAGGTTGAATTTATGTAATAGTTAAAGATTCTATTTCTTGTTTAAACTTCCGTTATAGTCTAGAATATGTTTTTCTTTCATAAACTTATAGTCTAGAATATGTTTTTCTTTCATAAACTTTATGAATCTCTTTAGAAAATACAACTGAATCTATGTAATAGTTTTTTTTGTTTTAAGGCCGATACAATATGTACATAGGATTACATTGTTTATTTAGGGAGTACTTGAACCCACAACAGATCAAAATCAGCCTACTTCACATTAGCCATCTTAAAGCTGAATCTATGTAATAGTTAATAGATTTTTTTGTTTTAAGGCCTATACAATATGTACATAAGATTACATTGTTTATTTAGGGAGTACTTGAACCCGCAACAGATCAAAATCATCCTACTTCAGAATTAGCCATCTTAACGTTGAATCTATGTAATAGTTAAAGAGTCTATTTCTCGTTTAAACTTCCCTTATAGTCTAGAATAAGTATTTCTTTCTTAAACTTCATGAATCTTATTAGAAAACTTTAGTGATAACTTTTAAATCTAGTAGTTATAATTGAACTTGCTTAATAATGAAATAGTTAAGAATGTGTATTTTTCTTTTAAATTCTCAAACACCCACAACAGATCAAAATCATCCTACTTCACATTAGCCATCTTAAAGCTGAATCTATGTAATAGTTAATAGATTTTTTTGTTTTAAGGCCTATACAATATGTACATAAGATTACATTGTTTATTTAGGGAGTACTTGAACCCGCAACAGATCAAAATCATCCTACTTCACATTAGCCATCTTAACGTTGAATCTATGTAATAGTTAAAGAGTCTATGTAATAGTTAAAGAGTCTATTTCTCGTTTAAACTACCCTTATAGTCTAGAATAAGTATTTCTTTCTTAAACTTCATGAATCTTATTAAAAAACTTTAGTGATAACTTTTAAATCTAGTAATTATAATTGAACTTGCTTAATAATGAAATAGTTAAGAATGTGTATTTTTCTTTTAAATTCTCAAAACTGATTTAAAAAAAAAAAAA
>APFE031055466.1:393870-405206 GCA_000404065.3 Pinus taeda | reverse complement strand
CCTAATAACAAGTTGTGAAGGCAAGGCCTAATAACTAGTCATGAAGGCAAGGCCTAATAATGAGTCATGAAGGCAAGGCCTAATAACAAGTCTTGAAGGCAATGCCTAATAACAAGTCTTGAAGGCAAGGCCTAATAACAAGTCATGAAAGCAAGGCCTAATAACAATTCATGAAGACAAGGCCTAATAACAAGTCATGAAGGCAAGGCCTAATAACAAGTCATGAAGGCAAGGCCATAATAGTGTATGTGCTTCTCCAAAAAATTTCTATAGAGTAAGGCATAATAATGCAAGTAATAGTGTATGTGTTTCTCCCAAAAATGTCTATAGAGTAAGGCATAATAATGCACATAATGGTGTATGTGTTTTTCCCAAAAATCTCTATAGTAGATCCATCTTAAATACTAATCTAATATGAGCTGAGAGGGATCCAATTTCTTGTCAAAAAAACCTAAAACCTAAAGTAGTAGCATGAGTAGAAAAGTATATAGTTAAAATGAGCATAATGATTAGAAAATAAGTGTCCGTAAAATAGGTGAAGGCAAGGCCTAATAACAAGCCATGAAGGCAAGGCCTAATGACAAGTCATGAAGGCAAGGTCGTAGTAGTGTATGCGCTTCTCCCAAAAATTTCTATAGAGTAAGGCATAATAATGCAAGTAATGGTGTATTTGATTTTCCCAAAAATCTCTATAGTAGATCTACCTTAAATACTAATCTAACATGAGCTAAGAGGGATCCAATTTCCGGTTTTAAAAAAAATTTAACTTGTAAAAACAAAACCTAAAATCGAACTCAACTTGACCTCATTATTCATTACCGTGGCTAGATTAACCCATAACCTTTTCACCATAAAATACCTTAACAGAAGACTCTCATTCTCTCATTGCTTATCTAAACCATCATAGATCCATCTTAAATATTAATCTAACACCCAATTTATTCATGTGCAATAGATTAACCCATAACCTTTTCACCACAAAATACCTTAACATGATACTCTACCTATCTAAAACATTATTTTGTACAATTACATAATTTTTTTAATTTTCTTAATTTTATCCAACATTATTTAAATATTTTTACAGTTATTTAAAAAAAAAAATTTAAATTTTTTTAGACATAGCGAAATTTCAACTTTATGATAGATTTTTTTTAAATTTTATATCAACATTATTTAAATATTTTGTACAATTATTTAATTTTTTTTAATTTAGACATAGTAAAAGTTCAACTTTGATGATAGATTTTTTTTTTATTTTGTACAGTTATTTGATTTATTTTTTTATTTATACATAGTAAAATTTCAACTTCAATAATAGACAAACAACCTTCCTCTCCCTCTCCATTCAATCAATTCATTTAATTTTAAATCTATAAAATTTCAAAATTAATTGTATTCCATTTTTTATTAAAAAACAACCTCTAAATAAATTTTAATGTATTATGAAATTTATGTTTTAAATTGTGTCACATCATCATTTTAATTTTGGAAATATAAAACATCAAAACTAAAATTTTAGTTCAGTAACTATTACAATCCCATTCAACATTTTACACATGATAAGATAAAGTTGGAATTTTAGTTTTGTAACTATTCCAATTTCATGTAACATTTTATAGTTTAAGAATTTTTTAAGAAAGATATTTTAGCTGAAATTCCAGCAACCATATTGCTTAGTTGAAGGAACTTTATATTCTTTTTGTTTTCTTGGATTTTATCCATGCTTAATTTCATGTATTTTCTCTATATATGCTTGCTCTGACACTCTTCACAACATTAATGCCATCTTTGTGTAGCTAAAGATGGGTGAAGTGTTCGATAGAAACATGAGTATCATGGGTGTATCAATGTGATCTTTATGTCCCTAAAGATGGGTGAAGTGTTCGCTAGTAACATGAGTGCTAGAAACATGAGTATTATGGGTGTATCAATGTGATCTTTATGTCCCTGAAGATGGGTGAAGTGTTCGCTAGAAACATGAGTGCTAGAAACATGAGTGCAATGTTAACAAGAAACTTTAGATTGAAACCAGGAAAACAATGTATTGTTTATGGGTGTATCAACTTGGTAACTGTTAACATGAGTGCTAGAAACATGAGTATTATGGGTGTTTCAGAGTGCAATGTTAACGAGAAACTTTAGATTGAAAATAACTAAGAAAACAATGTATTGTTTATGGGTGTATCAACTTGGTCGAAGTGTTCGCTAGAAACATGAGTGCAATGTTAATAAGAAACTTTAGATTGAAAACAACCAGGAAAACAACGTATTGTTTATGGGTGTATCAACTTGGTAATTGTTAACATGAGTCCTAGAAACATGAGTATTATGGGTGTATCAGAGTGCAATGTTAACGAGAAACTTTAGATTGAAAATAACCAAGAAAACAATGTATTGTTTATGGGTGTTATCACTTGGTCAACTTGGTAACTGTTATGCTAATTACAAATTATATATATAATATTTTTGAAATATTAATATCAATTCATTTTATTTTAATTTTGAATTATTTTAATTATATCAATTCATTTTATTTTATTTAAATTATGAATACAAATTATATATCTATATATATATATATATTGAAATATATCAATTCATTTTATTTTAATTTTTAATATATGAAATATTAAAATCGAATATATCATAGTCAACCACCTAATGTAACAATGTTTTAATGTTATATAGATATATATATATATAATTATATCAATTCATTTTATTTTAATTTTGAATATACTTTAATTATATCGATTCATTTTATTTTGATTTTTAATATATGAATACAAATTATATTATATATATCTAGATCTAATCTTCTGCCTTATTTTTTTGTCGTTGGGTTCTATGGGAAAGTAAAATATGGCTCCCAGCTTTGTGAAAATAGTTATTGGCTCAGTTTCATCCACTTCTGGAGAGAAAGCTCCTTCCCATATCGTCAGTGAAGCCCCAGCTCCCACTGTCCAGGTTGCCCAAGCCTCACTCGCCTCTAGAGGGAAAGCTCCTGCCCATATCGTCAGTGAAGCCCCAGCTGCTGCCCATATCATTAGTGAAGCCCCAGCTTCCACTGTCCAAGTTGTCCAGGCCTCACTCGCTTCTGGAGGGAAAGATCCTGCCAATTTTGTGAGTGAAGCCCTAGCTCCCATTGTCCAGGTGGTCCAGGCCTCACTCGATGAGGCTTTGAAGTTTTCCGAAAGTGCTCTAGTCTGTTGGTTCAATGGTTTTTGGCCACGGCTAAAAACTCTCCACAATTGGATCTCGGAGGTATGGAAGCCTGTCATTTCTGATGAAATTAATATCTACCCCTGTGTTAGGGGTTTCTTTATAGTAGATTTTGAAAATCCTGAAAGAAGACAATGTATTCTAGATTCCGACCCTTGGTTTTGGGAAAACTCAGGCCTATTCATGAAGCCATGGAACCCATCATTTGATCCCTCAACAGCAATCATAACCTCAGCACGAGTTTGGGTGAGATTGCCAAGCATACCCTTACATCTCTGGAATCTCTCATCACTAAAAGCCATTGGAAATGCAATTGGGAAATTTTACTACAAGTGCCTAGAAACAAAGGAATATGCCAGAACCACCTATGCACGCATCTGTGTGGAAATGGACTTCAACGCCGAATTCCTAGCTTAATTAAACCTAACAAGTAAAGACTGTGTGTGGACCCAGAAACTCGATTATGAAAGCGTCATCTTCAGATGTCCATCCTGCTTTGAGACAGGCCATCTAGCCAAAAATTGCCGAAAAGCCTCCCAGAAAAATTCTACTAGAAAAAACCACCACGGATCTACATGGTGGGAAGGAGCACAAAAAGAACACTACATTGTCAATAAAGAAGGATACTCTAGAGAAAACTCTGAATCACAAGAAAGCAGGCAAGAAGAAAACAACTTTCAAGACAAGCAAGGAGAAAGCCCCGCCCAACAACAAAAAAGTGAACTCGACGACCCCTCAAGCATCAACAGTTATGAGGATTTGAATACCACACAAAATAAATCTTCATTTAACAGCAAATCAGATCTCCTAGACCAAACTTCTTCTAGATTAAACTTCTTCTCCGACTATCTTCAAAAAGGACGAACACAATAGATCGTGAAGCTAAGACACCAATGTCCCAAGAACCAAAAGAGATGAAGGAGATGCAAGATAAAGGAAGTTGGAAGACTGTAGACAAAAAAAAGAAAGCTACAGCACGAATCTCGCCAAGAAAGACAAGGAGCCAGACAATTAAAAACTAAGATTTTTTTTCTTAACATAAGTATTATAGAAGTCATGTAAAAAGTATCTACGCGCCAATGGATAAATGTCACTATTCCTTGCAAGTTGGCTAAATGAAAAACAATGATCTCCCTAAGTCGGCCTAGCTTATGGAATTACATGTCGACCTAATATATGTCAACGCTAACCCATATATATAATGCATGAAGTGGTATTACAAACTCATAACTTTGAATCATCTCTAAAGAAGAAAAGAAAAGAGAAAATACACAAAATCACAGTGACTCGGAGAAGTTCAGATACAAATCTCTCTCAGTGAAGTTTGTCTCTTGGTGAAGCTCATAGAGAAGTCATCTATATAATGGTGATGACTATCTCTTGGTGAAGTTTGTCTCTCAATGAAACATAGATCATCTATACTCTCTAGCTATAATATTGTCCTATCACTGCCAACATAGTGAAGAACTCAACACACTGTCTCAAAGACTATGTCATTTTAGATCAAGAGAAGAATTGTGGTAGCCGAGAAGTGGTGGACTGTGATAAGAAGACAAATGTATAAGGAGGCTGAAATCTGGAGGATTGCAGTAAAAACTAAAGAATGTGAAACAAATATTGAATAGTGCAAGAAATAGTGACAAGCATATTAAAGGTAATATTTAGTCAAATATTTGTCAAGGACCTTAGCATTCATGCACTAAACATCTATAAGAAGAGATTCAAGGGTTTTACTCTCAAGAGGAGAGGTTTTTCCCTGGCTTGGAGCCAACATACTGTGTGCTTGTTCTATTGTTGATATTCTATTTTGATAATTGTTTGAAGAACACACTAACGTAATGAAGATCAACATATAGAAGAGAAAGACAACACTAACTTTATCAATAAGTTTAAAGAAGAATCACTAATCCATGATTTGCCCTAGATTCTTCAACAACAACCAGAATATTTTATATGTTAATCTCTATTGAAATGAAAGAAACTATGAACTTCTTGGAATCAAGAATAACCATAAGTACAAGAAGAGGGACCAAAGCCTCTTGTTTAGGCCTAAACGCAAGGGTCTTGGCCCTCTGAAACAAACTCAATTGCATCTTAAAATCAAACTTCTCAATATCAAAAAGTGCAATTCTAATACATCACATGAAAGTTGAAAATAACAATGTCACACTTGGATCTCAATAGCTACACCCAGGTGAACAGAATATTTGAATCCTAATGAGTTCTTCTAGTTTTTTTTATACAAAAGGGTAGTTGAAGCAGCTCCCTTGAAAGTAGGAGTGGCTCCCTCCTTTCTCGAAAATAATGGATCACTTCCTTCTTGATCTTCACTTGGACTAGGATTCACTTGGCTGCCAATGAAATCAAACTGGTGAGAGAGGATATGGTGATCCCAAGCCGAGTTTAGGGAGTTAAGGAGGTGGAAAATCCACCTAGATTTTCTCCTAGTTGTATCCATTAAGCCCCTTTACAATAATAGATTCACAAATGCTTCATTTTCCTGCAACTAAACCACAATATGCCACATACTATGAAAAACACCTTTTACTCCTCTTACTAAGCATAATATAACAATAAATGTGAATTAATGTAAGAGAATGATAGTTTTAAGTCTAGAGGATGGAATATTTATATTTAAAATGTACCTATTGATGGGACTCATCAACAATAACTAGAGAGTCCATCTACAACTGATACATGAGTAGTTAAAATTCATGACTAGACATATAATAAACAATGGTTTCTCCTCTCTAGTTCACATTTCTAATTGAAAAATTATCAGTTTTTTGGGTTGTTTGTTTAACATGGTATAACGAGTTAATCCCTCCCAAGTTTTTACTTCCAATCGCCTTTTCACTAGTTGTCTTGCTTGCATGCATGAGGCTCATTTTTTGTCCTCTTCTTTTCTCTCATAACACACACCCTCCTTGCTCACACATGTATTATGATGACTCCTCTTGTCCCATGAGCCATTTAACCCATCTAAATGTATCACATGCATCATGTTCAAAACATAAATGATTGCATCTCAAGCCTCACACTAAATGAATTGTAAATTAGTAGTTGTCCCATTATTTATTCTTTCACATGACTTGAGAAATGATGAGTCCAAAATGAAAGGTCATAGTTGCTCCAGGAAGCATGTGGCTACATGCATGCCAGCTCAATACAATGCCAATTGGGTCGACAACTAGAGTGTCAACTCTTTCTTTTGTTTACATGAGGCCACAAAACAAAAATTCCTCGGTGAAACTTTGACTAGCTCATGACAACCTTGGTTCATATCATGGCAAAATAAGTTTATAGTAACATATTTTGTCTTAAATGTTGTGTAAATGTAACTATTGACCCCCAACTATGTCATATAGTGAACACTACTAAGGTTGTCTCAACCAATGAGAGTTAATCCATGGTCCCAGGCTCATTTGACTTGCATTTTCCTCCAAAAATTCTTATTGCACTTTGACTCAACCACACCATCGGATTCACAACCATGTTGCAGTCTTCTAAACGTTTTCAATCAGATACATTTGAAGAGGCATTCACACTTATTGACACCCAAAACTTCATCTTTGGGAATTCTCACACATGTTGTGGTCAAGGTCATCGATATGCCTCCCTAAAATCCCCTCTAATTGATTAATTGGTCTCATATCAGTCTCCTTCATACGACATGAATGAGCACAAAAATCATGCTTTGTTTAAATAGTACACAAATAATATTCATGAAAAATGCCCCACAATCTTTTGAGTAAAAATATCCCCTCTATGCCAATTCGGCTCGATAGATAGACAAGGCTTCATGTGTCATCTTCTTTGTGTGTTAAGTATGACCATAAAGGACCAAAATAAAATAAATCCCACATTCATATAAATCGGATAGAGGTCTAGTTGCCTTATAGTAACCTTGACACGTTTCTAGAAAATCATAATCCTTAGCCATGACTTAAATTAATCACCGCTCAAGCCACATATAAATGGTTAAATGATGGTATTGGGAATGTTCAACCTATTTCACCCTTCATAAGTCTTGCTATAATATCTTTCAAATGAGTTACAAATTGATGATTCAACCATTGTAACCCAAGCCATGTTTGCAATTTTATTTTACTTCGTTTGACCTCTCAAGCTGCATTCATTGACCACGTGTCATTCTTTATGCATGCTCTGCCAAAATCTTAGTATAATATCAAATAATTATTTTTTTCCTTCACAAATTGAGGGCATGAGATTCGTCCCCCATCTCACATTTAGATATTCCATATATGTTTATGACCATTATTAAGGAATAAGAATAATGCCATATCTACTCAGCTAATAATACTTGATACATGCCAACTCACATATTCTCATTGTACTTTTATTCAAAGAATGATTGATAATGTTATCAATTTATTTCTTATGTATTCATTCACACATGGTCTCAATGATCAGTTCCTATACGCACCACAATATTTGTTTTCCCCTCTTTTTTTGAAATGCTCACCAATTATTCTGGTCACGCTTGTCTCATGTGCATGTATTCAGTTCCCTTATGTTTCCTCTATGTGTGTATATAAGGAATCTAGCATTATGGAAAACATGCCACTAGAGAGTCTTTATTTTTCTTTCTATAATCAAAAATATGATAGATGCATAACAAACTATTCTGATTGCAGTCAACATGAGTTTTTTCAACAAAGGCTTAAGGGAAAACAAAAGAGAGAAGAATAAAAGAACTAATGTGACATGGAGACAGTATAAATAATAATATTGTGTTTTCCATTAGCATATTCAAATGAATTTAACTTGTTAACTCAAACATGTCATTTGTGCCTTAGAACTCCCCCTCCTACTACACCACATGCATCTCAAAACATGGTGTTTCCTCACCCAAGAATAGTAGAATTTCTTGAACCCCGAGCTCCCTAAAAACAGCTAGTTGAAAATGATGGATAAGAAGTCAACCATGTCAAGCCTACCATAGTATTTTCTCATTGGCCCACTTCTCTCATCATTCTATGCATCTCGTCATTTCTCTGTTGAGAAATCAAAATTCTTGTAGATTAGGTTAAATTTCTCATACTTGATAATTACTTGTGAATTTTGATGGATTTTCTTCATCAAGCAATTACCAAAAACAAAAACCATGAAGATAACAAAAGACAAAAAAACAAAAATGTATAGGCTCCAAGGAAGGGAAAAAACCCCACAAGGGGGAAGGCGAAGAAAATCCCCCTATTATATATTGAAATCAAAGTGAGATATCCAAGACCCAAGGCTAATACCAATAATTCCATACAGAACCAAGTTAGCCCCCTTTCAATCCTTCTTCCAACAGGTCAAAGTCAACAAATTCAATGTTGGTGAAACATTTAAAATTCAGTCACCTCTTGAAATTTTGACCTTGCAATTTTGGCCCTTGTAATTTTGATGGTCCTAAAATTTCGAATCTGCAATTCCTCAAAAAAATCACACGTGTGAGTAAATCTAGGGCTTAAAAATCTAAATTTTTCACTCTCTTGACTTTCCTCTCTTTCTCCTTTGACTTTTGATGAAATTCTCTTTCTTCTTGCATAGAAACTGAATTGCATGAGTGAGTGATCAAATGAGTTTGAACCGCGCTCTATTTATATATGTCTAGGAGGTAAAATAGCTACCTTTATGGGCCAACTTCTCCAATGAGGGTTAACTTGGTCTTGTGGAGGACAAATTGATTCTTTTAACTCAAATAAAATTATTTTTCTTTTTTCTTCTAGGATGTCCAAATGGGACATTGACTCAACTATATTTTTTTGACTCAAGAGAAATTTTATTTTGACTCAATAAATCTTATAACCATTAAGAATAATATTTGAATAAAAATAATGGTAATAATACAAAATTATTTTTCTTCTTTTGCTTTGGCCTAAAATACATTTTGATACAAGTACATTGGTAATTATGAAGACTGAATTTAGTTACATTTCCAACATGCTCCTCCTCGGATTCCCTCTACTCTATCCCATGTTACATCATTTGATGCACTATAGCTTCTTAACTCTCTCACACAATTGGCAATAGGAAAAGTGCATGCACTTGTTATAACTGTAAATTCTCCTTGTGAAGCCACTTGTTTTCGTATTTATCTTGATATCCCTACCATTGGAAAAGGGAAGAGAAAAGTGCATGCACTTGTTATAACTGTAAATTCTCCTTGTGAAGCCACTTGTTTTCGTATTTATCTTGATATCCCTACCATTGGAAAAGGGAAGAGATAAATTTCCTTTATAGATATGCATCCAAAGGCACAAGGAGAAAGAAAAAACGGAAGAGAAGATGCCTTCCTATTGAACTAGTCCATGCAGAGTTATGTAGCTCACTAAGTCCATGTAGAGATATGTAGCTCGCTTGAGTTTCTTTGATATTATGGTCTTTAATTTATTTTAATTGTCTTATCTCAGATTTTGATTTTGGTACATTTTGGGATACTACTTTATTATGTTCATGGTACATATTTTGATGATGGTATCATATGGGAGACACTAGATGTCTTTATATGCTTATATATTATATAATATTATATATATATATATTATATATAGATTGGTGTCTTGCTTTATGACATGATTATTATGTTAGTGGTGTTAGCAATAACATTATATTTTATACGTTTATTATGGAGCTACAAGATTAATGTGAATACTTTGTGGACATAGTCAAGGACCCCACCTACTATCTAAAGTTAAATAACAATAATAATAATAATAATCCTTCATATTTTCCTTCTCCTCGTAAAAAGAATACACATTTGTCTTAACATATAATTAGTTTAAAAACTAGATTGAAGACGAGGAAAGAGGGATGGAAAATGCTAGTGAGGAGAGAAATCCTTTCAGGAATGACGAGTAAAGTGAGTTTACCTAATTTCTAGTCTCTTTCATAAGAAACATTTTTTCCAATACTTATTAAAAATACCCCATGCTACCTAATACTGTATCTTGCTTTATTGTTTGACATTTTGATGTCAATTGTATGAATTTTGTTACATTGTAGACATTTTTAAGCAAATTTTGGACCTGATTTTTGTGTAAATTAGGTGAAACAACAAGTTGTACTCTCATTTACTCTTTATAGCTGATATTTTTAGCATGCTTTCAACAATGAATTTATTGTATATTTTCTTATTTTTTTAGGCATGTTTCTCTCATATTTATTGAATAAAAGTTGATATTAAAATTTATCTCAGATTTAAAACACATATTTGTGCAATCTTATAGTTGATAGGGTATGATTTTTAAGAAATTTTCCTACAAAGTTACTCATTCATTTACTAATATTTCACTTTGATTTCAATTCATTAATATATAGTAGTATGTGAAATTGTTTATCTAGCTTACTTTTTGTTTATCATATCTCTATAGTCAAATCCCTTAGATTTTGTTGTACAAATCTGTCATACATATTTTTATTTTACTTTATTGTAATGATTTGTTTTAAATAGTTGTATCTTAATTTTGGTCATTAAACTCTCGGCCTAGTCGCATTATCTCATCAACCCAGTGAGATTCAAGGGTGCCAATAGTGAAGCATAAAATGTTTGCTCGTCAACATACATCTCTATAGAATGCGATGAAATGTGCTTAGCAAATCACTAATGTGATTTCATATGACCTTTAATTCATAAGAATATATATGAAATAAATAATCTAAGAGTTGTTATATTAGTATATAGCATTATGAAAAAGTGGGAGGATGATTCTTAACTTGTAGATCACAATGAATTCAAAAGAGAACTGCAACTTGTTAAGTTAAACAAAGTTGCAACTTGTTGAGTTAGCTCTAAGCTTTGATAATGAATATATAATTAACTCTATAAGTTTTGTAAATAGTAGTACTATGGCCATGAGAATTGGCAATGGATATACATAGAATTTTATGAATACTATAAAAGTCATGGAAATTTTTAGTCCATTAACTAATTTTCCATGTTTTTTTTTTTTTAATTTCATCAAATTCCATTTCTGAAAACAATATTTCACCCAAATTTTAAAAAATAAAATTATTTAAACCTTAAAATAGGCTAAAAATTTATAGAAATTATATAAAAATTTATTAGAAATTTAATCAACTTTTATTATATATAAAAATTA
>APFE031055466.1:344286-380015 GCA_000404065.3 Pinus taeda | reverse complement strand
TTCAAAAAAATAGATTCTCATGTTTAATGCTAAAAAAAAATTATAGCTTGAATAACTTAAAATCTAAGACTCTATCACCACAATCTCATCTTAGTATTACCACAATCAATATTCTAAGACCTTATCACCACAATCTGGTCTTATTGCCTAAAATCTAAGTCCCTATCACCACAATATTCTTTTATTGCCTAAAATCTAAGACCCTATCACCACAATCTGGTCTTATTATTGCCTAAAATCTAAGACCGTATCACCACAATTGTGGTCTTATTATCACCACAATCTGGTCTTATTATTGCCTAAAATCTAACACCCTATCAACACAAGCTAGTCTTGTTGCCTCCTGTGCTTACTCCTTAGGATCAAAGTCCTCAATCAATCTGGTCTTTTATTGCCCAAAAATCTAAGACCTTATCACCACAATCTTCTTTTATTGCCTAAAATCTAAGACCCTATCACCACAATCTGGTCTTATTATCACAACAATCAATTTGGTCTTAATATCACAACAATCAATCTAGTCTTATTATTGCCTAAAATCTAAGACCCTATCACCCCTAAAATCTAAGACCCTATCACCACAATCTAGTCTTATTATCACCACAATATGGTCTTATTATTGCCTAAAATCTAAGACCCTATTAACACAAGACCCTATCACCACAATTGTGGTCTTATTATCACCACAATCTGGTCTTATTATTGCCTAAAATCTAAGACCCTATCAACACAAGCTAGTATTTTCGGCTCATGTGCTTACTCCTTAGGATCGAAGTCCTCATGTTACTTTCCCTAAAGTAGTAGCATGAGTAGAAAATTGTATAATAAAAATGGCCTCAATGATTGGAAAATAAGCGTCCTCAAAATAAGTGAAGGCCCTAAATTAGTAACATGAGTAGAAAAGTATATAGTCAAAATGACCATAATGATTAGAAAATAAATCTAAGACCCTATAAACACAAGACTAGCTAGTCTTGTCGGCTCATATGCTTACTCCTTAGGATCGAAGTCCTCATGTTACTTTCCCTAAAGTAGTAGCATGAGTGGAAAATTGTATAATAAAAATGGCCATAATGATTGGAAAATAAGCATCCTCAAAATAAGTGAAGGCCCTAAAGTAGTAGCATGAGTAGAAAATTATATAGTCAAAATGACCATAATGATTAAATCTAAGACCCTATAAACACAAGACTAGCTAAGACTAGCTAGTCTTGTCAGCTCTTGTGCTTACTCCTTAGGATCGAAGTCCTCATGTTACTTTCCCTAAAGTAGTAGCATGAGTAGAAAATTGTATAATAAAAATGTCCATAATGATTGGAAAATAAGTGTCCTCAAAATAAGTGAAGGCCCTAAAGTAGTAGCATGAGTAGAAAAGTATATAGTCAAAATGACCATGGTGATTACTCCTTAGGATCGAAGTCCTCATGTTACTTTCCCTAAAGTACTAGCATGAGTAGAAAATTGTATAATAAAAATGGCCATAACAAGTAGAAAATTGTATTAAAAAAATGGCCATAATGATTGGAAAATAAGCGTCCTCAAAATAAGTGAAGGCCCTAAAGTAGTAGCATGAGTAGAAAAGTATATAGTCAAAATGACCATGATGATAAATTGCATAATAAAAATGGCCATAATGATTGGAAAATAAGTGTCCTCAAAATAAGTGAAAGCCCTAAAGTAGTAGCATGAGTAGAAAAGTATATAGTCAAAATGACCATGATGATTACTCCTTAGGATCGAAGTCCTCATGTTACTTTCCCTAAAGTACTAGCATGAGTAGAAAAGTGTATAATAAAAATGGCCATAATGATTGTAAAATAAGCATCCTCAAAATAAGTGAAGGCCCTAAAGTAGTAGCATGAGTAGAAATGTATATAGTCAAAATGACCATATGATTACTCCTTAGGATCGAAGTCCTCATGTTACTTTCCCTGAAGTAGTAGCATGAGTAGAAAAGTATATAGTCAAAATGACCATAATGATTGGAAAATAAATCTAAGACCCTATTAACACAAGCTTGTCTTGTTGGTTGGTCTTGTCGGCTCATGTGCTTATTCCTTAGGATTGAAGTGCTCATGTTGATTTCCCTAAAGTAGTAGCATGAGTAGAAAATTATTCGCTAAAGTGGTAGCATGAGTAGAAAAGTATATAGTCAAAATGACCATAATGATTGGAAAATAAGTGAAGGCAAGGCCTAATAACAAGTCCTGAAGGCAAGGCCTAAGAACAATGCATGAAGGCGTGAAGGCAAGGCCAAGGCAAGGCCTAATAACAAGTCATGAAGGCAAGGCCTAATAACAAGGCATGAAGGCAAGGTCGTAATAATGTATGTGCTTCTCCCAAAATTTTCTATAGAGTAAGGCATAGTAATGCAAGTAATAGTGTATGTGTTTCTCCCAAAAATCTCTATAGAGTAAGTCATAATAATGCAAGTAATGGTTAAATACTAATCTAACATGAGCCGAGAGGGATCCAATTTCCTGTAAAAAAAAAAAACCTAAAATTGAACTCAACTTAGCCTAAAAATAAGGGAAGGCCCTAAAGTAGTAGCATGAGTAGAAAATTATATAGTTAAAATGACCATAATGATTGGAAAATAAGTGTCCATAAAATAAGTGAAGGCAAGGCCTAATAACAAGCCGTGAAGGCAAGGCTTAATAACAGTCAATGAAGGTGAGGCCTAATAACAAGCCGTGAAGTCAAGGCTTAATAACAGTCAATGAAGGTGAGGCCTAATAACAAGCAATGAAGGTGAGGCCTAATAACAAGCAATGAAGGCGAGGCCTAATAAAAATCAATGAAGGCAAGTCCTAATAACAAGCCATGAAGTCGAGACCTAATAACAAGCCATGAAGGCAAGGCCTAATAACAAGTCATGAAGGCAAGTCATGAGTAGAAAAGTATATAGTCAAAATGACCATAATGGCAAGGCCTAATAACAAGCATTGAAGGCAAGGCCTAATAACAAGCAATGAAGGCGAGGCTTAATAACAAGCAATGAAGGCGAGTCCTAATAACAAGCAATGAAGGCGAGGCCTAATAACAAGTAATGAAGGCGAGGCCTAATAACAAGCAATGAAGGCCGGGCCTAATAACAAGCCATGAAGGCGAGGCCTAATAACAAGCCATGAAGGCAAGGCCTAATAACAAGTCATGAAGGCAAGGCCTAATAAAAAGCCATGAAGGCAAGTCATGAGTAGAAAAGTATATAGTCAAAATGACCATAATGATTGGAAAATAAGTGTCTATAAAATAAGTGAAGGAAAGGCATAATAACAAGTCATGAAGGCAAGGCCTAATAACAATTCATGAAGGCAAGGCCTAATAAAAAGCCATGAAGGCAAGGCCTAATAACAAGGCATGAAGGCGTGAAGGCAAGGCCTAATAACAAGGCATGAAGGCAAGGACTAATAACAAGGCATGAAGGGGCCAAGGCAAGGCCTAATAACAAGTCATGAAGGCAAGGCCTAATAACAAGTCATGAAGGTAAGGCCTAATAATAAGGCATGAAGGCGTGAAGGCAAGGCAAGGCAAGGCCTAATAACAAGTCATGAAGGCAAGGCCTAATAACAAATCATGAAGGCAAGGCCTAATAACAAGGCATGAAGAGGCAAGGCCTAATAACAAGGCATGAATGCGTGAAGGCAAGGCCAAGGCAAAGCCTAATAACAAATCATGAAGGCAAGGCCTCATAACAAGTCATGAAGGCAAGGCCTAATAACAATTCATGAAGGCAAGGCCTAATAACATGGCATGAAGGTAAGGCCTAATAATAAGGCATGAAGGCAAGGTCGTAAGTGTATGTGCTTCTCCCAAAAATTTCTATAGAGTAAGTAAATAATGCAAGTAAACATGTATGTGTTTCTCCCAAAAGTCTCTATAGAGTAAGGATAATAATGCAAGTAATGCTGTATGTGTTTTTCCCAAAAATCTCTATAGTAGATCCATCTTAAAAACTAATCTAACATGAGCCGAGAGGGATCCAATTTCCTATCAAAAAAAAAAAAAAACCTAAAATTGAACTCAACTTGGCCTCACAATAAGTGAAGGCCCTAAAGTAATAGCATGAGTAGAAAAGTATATAGTTAAAATGACCATAATGATTGGAAAGTAAGTGTCCGTAAAATAAGTGAAGGCAAGGCCTAATAATAAGCCATGAAGGCAAGAACTAATAACAAGCCATGAAGGCGAGGCCTAATAACAATCCATGAAGGCAAGGCTTAATAACAAGCTATGAAGGCAAGGCCTAATAATAAGTCATGAAGGCAAGTCATGAGTAGAAAAGTATATAGCCAAAATGACCATAATGATTGTGAAATAAATGTCCGTAAAATAAGTGAAGGCAAGGCCTAATAACAAGTCATGAAGGCAAGTCATGAGTAGAAAAGTATATAGTCAAAATGACCATAATGATTTTAAAATAAGTGTCCATAAAATAAGTGAAAGCAAGGCCTAATAACAAGTCATGAAGGCAAGGCCTAATAACAAGTCATGAAAGCAAGGCCTAATAACAAGGCATGAAGGCAAGGCCTATAACAAGGCGTGAAGGCAAAGACAAATAACAAGGCATGAAGGGGCCAAGACAAGGCCTAATAACAAGTCGTGAAGGCAAGGCCTAATAACAAGTCATGAACACGTGAAGGCAAGGCCTAATAATGAGTCATGAAGGCAAGGCCTAATAACGAGTCATGAAGGCAAGGCCTGATAACAAGTCTTGAAGGCAAGGCCTAATAACAAGTCATGAAAGCAAGGCCTAATAACAAGTCATGAAGGCAACGCCTAATAACAATTCATGAAGGCAAGGCCTAATAACAATTTATGAAGGCAATGCCTAATAACAAGTCATGAAGGCAAGGCCTAATAACAAGTCATGAAGGCAAGGCCTAATAACAACGCATGAAGGCAAGGCCGTAATAGTGTATGTGCTTCTCCAAAAAATTTCTATAGAGTAAGGCATAATAATGCAAGTAATAGTGTATGTGTTTCTCCCAAAAATGTTTATAGAGTAAGGCATAGTAATGCACATAATGGTAATGCACATAATGGTGTATGTGCTTTTCCCAAAAATCTCTATAGTAGATCCATCTTAAATACTAATCTAATATGAGTTGAGAGGGATCCAATTTCTTGTCAAAAAAACCTAAAACCTAAAGTAGTAGCATGAGTAGAAAAGTATATAGTTAAAATGACCATAATAATTGGAAAATAAGTGTCCTTAAAATAAGTGAAGGCAAGGCCTAATAACAAGTCCTGAAGGCAAGGCCTAATAACAAGTCATGAAGGCAAGTCACGAAGTTAAGGCATGAAGGCAAGGTTGTATAGTGTATGTGCTTCTCGCAAGAATTTCTATAGAGTAAGGCATAATAATGCAAGTAATGGTGTATGTGCTTTACCCAAAAATCTCTATAGTAGATCCACCTTAAATACTAATCTAACATGAGTTGAGAGGGATTCAATTTCCGGTAAAAATAAAATAAAAAAATGAACCGGTAAAATAAATAAAAAAACTAAAATGGAACTGAACTTGACCTCACTAATCCAATTTCCGGTATAAAAAAAAAAAAAAAAATATGAACCGGTTAAAAAAAAAAAAAAAAACCTAAAATCGAACTCAACTTGACCTCACTATTCATTACCGTGGTTAGATTAACCCATAACCTTTTCACCATAAATACCTTAACGCAATACTGTCATTTTCTCATTGCCTATCTAAACCATCATAGATCCATCTTAAATATTCATCTAACATCCAATTTCTTCATGTGCAATAAATTAACCCATAAACTTTTCACCACAAAATACCTTAACATGATACTCTACCTATCTAAAACATTATTTTGTATAATTACATAATTTATTTATTTTTTTAATTTTATACCAACATTATTTAAATATTTTATACAATTATTTAAATTTTATTTTAAATTTTGTTTTTTAATTTTTTTTAGAGATATTAAAATTTCAACTTTGGATGATAGTTTTTTTTTTTTTTTATACCAACATATTTAAATATTTGTACAATATTTAGTTTTTTTTTTAATTTAGACATAGTAAAATTTCAACTTTGATGATAGGTTTTTTTTTTTATATTTTGTACAGTTATTTAATTTATTTTTTTATTTATACATAGTAAAATTTCAACTTCATAGTAAAATTTCAACTTCAACAATAGACAGACAACCTTCCTCTCCCTCTCCATTCAATCAATTCATTTTAATTTTAAATCTATAAAATTTCAAAATTAATTGTATTCCATTTTTTAGTACAAAAACAACATCTAAATAAATTTTAATGTATTATGAAATTTATGTTTTAAATTGTGTCACATCATCATTTTAATTTTGGAACTATAAAACATCAAAACTAACATTTCCATTCAATCAATTCATTTTAATTTTAAATCTATAAAATTTCAAAATTAATTGTATTCCATTTTGTAGTACAAAAACAACATCTAAATAAATTTTAATGTATTATGAAATTTATGTTTTAAATTGTGTCACATCATCATTTTAATTTTGGAACTATAAAACATCAAAACTAACATTTTAGTTCTGTAACTATTCCAATCTCATTCAACATTTTACACATGATAACTATTCCAATCCCATTCAACATTTTACACATGATAAGATAAAGTTGGAATTTTAGTTTTGTAACTACTCCAATTTCATGTAACATTTTATAGTTTAAGAGGTTTTGGAGAAAGATATTTTAACTAAAATTGGAATTTTAGTTTTGTAACTATTCCAATTTCATGTAACATTTTATAGTTTAAGAATTTTTTAAGAAATATATTTTAGCTGAAATTCCAGTAACCATATACCATATTGCTTAATTGAAGGAACTTTATATTCTTTTTTTTTTCTTGAATTTTATCCATGCTTAATTTCATATATTTTATCTATATATGCTTGCTCTGACACTCTTCACAACATGTCGTTGAAGATGGGTGAAATGTTCGCTAGAAACATGAGTATTATGGGTGTATCAATGTGACCTTTATGTCCCTAAATATGGGTGAAGTGTTCGCTAGTAACATGAGTGCTAGAAACATGAGTATTATGGGTGTATCAATGTGATCTTTATGTCCCTGAAGATGGGTGAAGTGTTAGCTAGAAACATGAGTATTATGGGTGTACCAATGTGATCTTTATGTCCCTAAAGATGGGTGAAGTGTTCGCTAGTAACATGAGTGCTAGAAACATGAGTATTATGGGTGTATCAATGTGATCTTTATGTCCCTAAGGATGGGTGAAGTGTTCACTAGAAACATGAGTGCAATGTTAACAAGAAACTTTAGATTGAAAACAACAAAACAATGTATTGTTTATGGGTGTAACTTGGTACCTGTTAACATGAGTGCTAGAAACATGAGTATTATGGGTGTATCAGAGTGCAATGTTAACGAGAAACTTTAGATTGAAATAACCAAGAAAACAATGTATTATTTATGAGTGTATCAACTTGGTTAACTTGGTAACTGTTATGCTAATTACAAATTTTATATATATATATATATATATATATATATATATATATTATATATGAAATTATATCAATCATTTTATTTAATTTTTAATATATGAAATATTTAAAATCGAATATATCATAGTCAACCATTAATGTAACAATGTTTTAATGTTGTATATATATATATATATATGTGTGTGTGTGTGTGGTGTGTGTGTAATATATATATATATGTATGTATATATATATTTTGTAATATTTTTTTAAATTATAATCAATTGATTTTATTTTAATTTTGAATATACTTTAATTATATCAATTCATTTTATTTTAATTTTTACTATATGAATACAAATTATATTATATATATTAGATCTAATCTTCTGCCTTGTTTTATTTTTCTGCGGCTGGGTTACGAGCAAGTAAAATATGGCTCCCAGCTTCGCGAAAATAGTTGTTGCTCACTTCCATCCGCTTCTGGAGGGAAAGCTCCTGCCCATATCGTTAGTGAAGCCCCAGCTCCCACTATCCAGGTTGTCCCAGCCTCACTTGTTTCTGGAGGGAAAGCTCATGCCCATATCGTCAGTGAAGCCCTAGCTCCTGCCCATTTCATCAGTGAAGCCCCAGCTCCCACTATCCAGGTTGTCCAGGCCTCGCTCCTGCCCATTTCGTCAGTGAAGCCACAGCTCCCATTGTCCAGGTGGTCCAAGCCTCACTCGATGAGGCTTTGAAGTTTTTCGAAAGTGCCTTAATCTACCAGTTCAATGGTTTTTGGCCGCGGCTAACAGCTCTCCACAATTGGATCTCGGAGGTATGGAAGCCTGTCATTTTTGATGAAGTTAATATCTACCCCTATGCTAGGGGTTTCTTTATAGTAGATTTTCAAAATCCTGAAAGAAGACAACATATTCTAGATTCTGACCCTTGGTTTTGGGAAAACTCGGGCCTTTTCATGAAGCCATGGAACCCATCATTCAATCCCTCAACAGTAGTCATAACCTCAGCACCAGTTTGGGTGAGATTTCCAAGCCTACCCTTACATCTCTGGAATCTCTCATCGCTAAAATCCATTGGAAATGCAATTGGGAAATTTTACTGCAAGTGCCTAGAAACAGAGGAATATGCCAGAACCACCTATGCACGCATCTGTGTGGAAATGGATTTCAGCACCGGATTTCCAGCTGAATAAACCTAACAAGTAAAGACTATGTGTGGAACCAGAAACTCGATTATGAAAGTGTCCTTTTCAGATGTCGATCCTGCTTTAAGATAGGCCATCTAGCCAAAAATTTCCCAAAAGCCTCCTAGAAAAATTATGTTAGAAAAAACCACCACAGATCTACATGGTGGGAAAGAGCACAAAAAGAACACTACATTGTCATCAAAGAAGAATACTCTAGAGAAAACTCTGAATCACGAGAAAGCGGGCAAGAAAGAAACAACTCTCAAGACAATCTGGGAGAAAGCCCCGCCCAACAACAAAAAAGTGAACTCGACAACCCCAACAAAAAAGTGAACTCGACGACCCCTGAAACATCAACAGTTATGAGGATTTGAATAACACACAAAATAAATCTTCATTTAACAGCAAATTAGATCTCCTAGACCAAACTTCTTCTCCGACTATCTTCAAAAAGGACGAATACAATAGATCGCGAAGCTAAGACACCAATGTCCCAAGAACCATAAGAGATGAAGGAGATGCAAGATAAAGGAAGTTGGAAGACCGTAGAGAAAAAAAGGAAAGCTATAGCACCAATCTCGCCAAGAAAGACGAGGAGACAGACGATTAACAACTAAGAAAATTATAGGTCTGATAGACCAATTTGGTCTCAGTGGACGTTAACCATCATCATCATCATCATATATAAAATGTAATATTGTTTGAAATTATATCAATTCGTTTTATGATGAAGGAGATGCAAGATAAAGGAAGTTGGAAGACCGTAGAGAAAAAAAGGAAAGCTACAGCACCAATCTCGCCAAGAAAGACGAGGAGCCAGACGATTAACATTGGTCTCAGTGGACGTTAACCATCATCATCATATATAAAATGTAATATTGTTTGAAATTATATCAATTCATTTTATTTTAATTTTTAATATATGAAATATTAAAATCGAATATATCATAGTCAACAATTAATGTAACAATGTCTTAATGTTGCATTGATTTAACAATGTGACATTAATATTACATTGATATTGACATGGTTTGCCCATATCATTAATGGTTAATAACGGTTGATGTTACATTGGTTAATATCATTACATTATTGTTCTCCTTAGTGGAGATTACATTAATCTTATATTACATGAATGTTAACTATGGTGGATAGTACATTAATCTTAATGCTAATGTTGCTATTACATAAATGGTTGAAGTTGGTTGATGAGGTTGACTATCCATGGTTTGCCCATATCAGGAATGGTTAATAATTGTTGATGTTACATTGGTTAATAACATTGCATTATTGTTCTCCTTAGTGGAGATTACATTAATCTTATATTACATGAATGTTAACTATGGTGGATAGTACATTAATATTAATGCTAATGTTGCTATTACATAAATGGTTGAAGTTGGTTGATGAGGTTGACTATGGTTTACCTTATTTGACAATGACTGCAACTAATTACCATGGTTCACCTAGTGAGCCCAATGGATAGTACATTAATCTTAATGCTAATGTTGCTATTACATAAATGGTTGAAGTTGGTTGATGAGGTTGACTATCCATGGTTTGCCCATATCAGGAATGGTTAATAATTGTTGATGTTACATTGGTTAATAGCATTGCATTATTGTTCTCCTTAGTGGAGATTACATTAATCTTATATTACATGAATGTTAACTATGGTGGATAGTACATTAATATTAATGCTAATGTTGCTATTACATAAATGGTTGAAGTTGGTTGATGAGGTTGACTATGGTTTACCTTATTTGACAATGACTGCAACTAATTACCATGGTTCACCTAGTGAGCCCAATGGATAGTACATTAATCTTAATGCTAATGTTGCTATTACATAAATGGTTGAAGTTGGTTGATGAGGTTGACTATCCATGGTTTGCCCATATCAGGAATGGTTAATAATTGTTGATGTTACATTGGTTAATAACATTGCATTATTGTTCTCCTTAGTGGAGATTACATTAATCTTATATTACATGAATATTAACTATGGTGGATAGTACATTAATATTAATGCTAATGTTGCTATTACATAAATGGTTGAAGTTGGTTGATGAGGTTGACTATGGTTTACCTTATTTGACAATGACTGCAACTAATTACCATGGTTCACCTAGTGAGCCCAATGGATAGTACATTAATCTTAATGCTAATGTTGCTATTACATAAATGGTTGAAGTTGGTTGATGAGGTTGACTATCCATGGTTTGCCCATATCAGGAATGGTTAATAATTGTTGATGTTACATTGGTTAATAGCATTGCATTATTGTTCTCCTTAGTGGAGATTACATTAATCTTATATTACATGAATGTTAACTATGGTGGATAGTACATTAATATTAATGCTAATGTTGCTATTACATAAATGGTTGAAGTTGGTTGATGAGGTTGACTATGGTTTACCTTATTTGACAATGACTGCAACTAATTACCATGGTTCACCTAGTGAGCCCAATGGATAGTACATTAATCTTAATGCTAATGTTGCTATTACATAAATGGTTGAAGTTGGTTGATGAGGTTGACTATCCATGGTTTGAGCCCAATGGATAGTACATTAATCTTAATGCTAATGTTGCTATTACATAAATGGTTGAAGTTGGTTGATGAGGTTGACTATCCATGGTTTGCCCATATCAGGAATGGTTAATAATTGTTGATGTTACATTGGTTAATAACATTGCATTATTGTTCTCCTTAGTGGAGATTACATTAATCTTATATTACATGAATATTAACTATGGTGGATAGTACATTAATATTAATGCTAATGTTGCTATTACATAAATGGTTGAAGTTGGTTGATGAGGTTGACTATGGTTTACCTTATTTGACAATGACTGCAACTAATTACCATGGTTCACCTAGTGAGCCCAATGGATAGTACATTAATCTTAATGCTAATGTTGCTATTACATAAATGGTTGAAGTTGGTTGATGAGGTTGACTATCCATGGTTTGAGCCCAATGGATAGTACATTAATCTTAATGCTAATGTTGCTATTACATAAATGGTTGAAGTTGGTTGATGAGGTTGACTATCCATGGTTTGAGCCCAATGGATAGTACATTAATCTTAATGCTAATGTTGCTATTACATAAATGGTTGAAGTTGGTTGATGAGGTTGACTATCCATGGTTTGCCCATATCAGGAATGGTTAATAATTGTTGATGTTACATTGGTTAATAACATTGCATTATTGTTCTCCTTAGTGGAGATTACATTAATCTTATATTACATGAATGTTAACTATGGTGGATAGTACATTAATATTAATGCTAATGTTGCTATTACATAAATGGTTGAAGTTGGTTGATGAGGTTGACTATGGTTTACCTTATTTGACAATGACTGCAACTAATTACCATGGTTCACCTAGTGAGCCCAATGGATAGTACATTAATCTTAATGCTAATGTTGCTATTACATAAATGGTTGAAGTTGGTTGATGAGGTTGACTATCCATGGTTTGAGCCCAATGGATAGTACATTAATCTTAATGCTAATGTTGCTATTACATAAATGGTTGAAGTTGGTTGATGAGGTTGACTATCCATGGTTTGCCCATATCAGGAATGGTTAATAATTGTTGATGTTACATTGGTTAATAACATTGCATTATTGTTCTCCTTAGTGGAGATTACATTAATCTTATATTACATGAATGTTAACTATGGTGGATAGTACATTAATATTAATGCTAATGTTGCTATTACATAAATGGTTGAAGTTGGTTGATGAGGTTGACTATGGTTTACCTTATTTGACAATGACTGCAACTAATTACCATGGTTCACCTAGTGAGCCCAATTAACAATTATTTATGACTCTTAACATAAATGGGAAGATTATGGTTCACCATGGTTTACCATAATTATAAGACGCTAAATGGGAAGATTATGGTTCACCATGGTTTACCATAATTATAAGACGCTAAATGGGAAGATTATGGTTCACCATGGTTATGGTGAACCATGGTTTACCATAATTATAAGACGCTAAATGGGAAGATTATGGTTTTACCATAATTACAAGACGCTTGAAAATGGTTGATAGAGTTTGACCATGGTCAACCATAAATATAATAGTGTAAATGGGAAGATTATGGTTCACCATGGTTTACCATAATTATAATGCTAAATGGGAAGATTATGGTTCACCATGGTTTACCATAATTATAAGACGCTAAATGGGAAGATTATGGTTCACCATGGTTTACCATAATTACAAGACGCTTGAAAATGGTTGATAGAGTTTGACCATGGTCAACCATAAATATAATAGTGTATTTATGTTGCATTAAGCTAACAATGTAACAATAATGTTGTCAATTATCATGTTATTACATTAATGTTGACCATGGTTGATGTTAAGTTAATATTAATTCTAATAATACATTAATGTTATAAAATTAGTTTCTCTTAATGATTAAAGAGAATTGACTAAATAAACCATTATTACCTTAATTATTTATATTAAACTATAATTATTTATAAATATAACTATTAACCAAATTTAATAATAAAAAAATACAAATAACTTACTTAAACATAATTACCAAAATAAATATTAATATTTATCAATATTCAATACACTCTATTTTTATTCTTTGATTTTGAAAATAAAATATCAATTTCTATTATTCAAATTGCTGAAATCAACTTGACACATAATAAGGTCAAACATTTAGATTCAAACTCACTCGTCACAGAGTATATCAAGTATATTACAGTTATAGTTTTTTCTATATTAGTTATAGTTTTGATGAAAAAGGAGTTTAAACCATATTAAAACCGGATGAAGAACCATTTAACTTTATTTTCATTAATTATATATATAATTAGGTTTTGAATTTATTATATATTGTTTAATAGTAAAATTATAATTTTACTTTTAAAGTTTTAAATTATTTAGGTTATTTATTTTTTTTAATAATGAATCTAAATTATTATATATATATATATTGATATATATATATATTATATAATATATATATATTTTTAATTATATAATTTATAATGTAATAATATATAATATTGATTAATTTATTAAATTTAATAACTTTAAATCTTTTCGGGTGATGTTACATAATAGGTTTTGTTATTATCTAATTTTTTGTTATTTATAGATTTATTTATATATTGAATATGATTAATATTTCTCACTAAATTTAATAAATGGATTAAATTATGGGTTTTTTTTTTTTTTTAATTTTATATAAAATTATATTATTTTAATAGAATATTAAAAATATTTTATTATAATGAATATATTTCTTATTATTAATATTAACTTAATAATATATTATTATATTTTTAATATAATGTTAACCGGGCAATATCTCCATAAAACACCTCCAAATTAAACTTATAAGCTTATTTGAATAAAAACATATTTATCAACCTAAATATCACCCAACTCATCTGAATTTCTTTATATTAATCTTTTCTTAAGTTTATTGGCAATATCTGCTTATACACTGGAAATCATATATTTAGATTCAAATATTGTATTTAGTATCGTATATATCAAATCATATTTATTTCAAACAGGCTTCTCATATTTGGTCTGCTTTCCTCACATTTTCTTCAATGTGTCATTTCCTAAGGAGGCTTGGGGCAGACTTGGTGCACTATTTTGCTGCTCTTAGTCCAAATACAAGATCGATGTTCGCGAGCGCAGGCGCCCTGAGCCCTCTAGTTGGGATGCTCAAGTCTTCAGATGAACGACAGTATGCATTGTCGGCCCTTCACCATCTGGCAGTAAAGGAAGGAGTAAGGTGTGAAGAATCCATCACATGTGGCATTATCCGGCACGGAGCGCTGAAGCTAGTCACGGATCTCTTCTTCACGCCCGATGTTCAGCACGACCCAGACCTTGCGCCACTAGTCGCCCAACTATTCAAAGACCTAGTGGACAACCCTATCGGAGCGGCTCGTTTCATCGAGATGGGCGGCATCCGGTTGCTGAGAACCGCCAGATTGCACGATGAATTCTCGAGGATGGTCGTCGCACAGTCTTGTTGGAGAGAATTGCTATTTAAATTGGACCACCGCTCGACATATACGACGAGGCTATGTCTCAAGATCCGTGAATCCAGCGCGGGGAACTTTCTTGTTTCGGCGCGCTATGCTCATGCATTTGCTTTGTTCGCCGACCCAAATGAATTTGGCCTCATTTTCGTCCACAACAAGATCTTCGATATTCTTCTCCAGCTTTATGCCTCTGACGATCCAGACAACCAGTACGACGGAGCCGAAGCGCTCTACAATATTGGCGCCAGGTCAGTGGAACGTGTTTACAGATTGGGACAGTTAGGTCACGGTGATGACATCGACAAGGCTTTTTTGCTCGCGAGGGACTTCTTAGGGCAGGCCCAATCCCTTCCCGCCGTGCAATTCCCGGACATTGGTCTCGCGCATTTGAAAAACCCTAATTACGACATTACCTTCTTGCTCGACAATAACAACAAGCAGTTTCAGGCCCACAAGTGCGTGCTCACCCAAGCATCCGAAGTATTCCGCGCAATGTTTTCTGAGAATTCCTTCAAAGAATCTGCAGAAGGATCTGTGGAGGTCCGCAATATAAAGCATTCGACATTTGTATCAGTGATGCAATTCATCTATACAGGCCGTCTGCAATATTGTCATGTCGACGACGTTTATGCCATTTTGGAAGCTGCCGATTTCTATGGCTTGCATTCACTGACGTCTGTCTGCGAGTACTCTATTGCCCGTGAACACATCGTCGTAGAGAAGGTTGCATCTGTCTATGAATTTGCTGAGAAGTATAATTGCAAACTGTTGATGCACGTATGCATTCTTTTCATTTTGGAGTATCATGAACAGGTTCGATTGCTGCCTTGGTATCGAGATCTGGTCGAGAGGATAATTCCAGAGATCCGCCTATGGTTGCCCACCACAGTTCACGGGCCACTCGCGGGATCTTTGACACCTAGGCGTGCAACCTGATGGTCGCCACCGTCGTCGTGTAAAAACATGTTTTCAATTGATGGATTGTTAGTGCATTTACAGGGTTCAAATTAGAGACCCGTACTTCAAAGTTCACAGTGGAGTTTCTTTTTAATCGTTCATTCTTTCTTTTTAATCGTTCATTCTTTATTACATGGTGTTCCTTCATTTTTATGATAGAAGTTAAAAAGCTGTTCAGAAACCAACATCAAAGTTATATGATCAATTTAAATAATTCAGGAATTCACAGAGTGTCTTTGTATATTAAATCTCAATTTCGATATTAATAAATGTATTATCTATATCTTAATTGTAATTATTCTGGCATTTACATTCAGTTCATATATGTTTATGGATAATAAAAAAATTATGTTGCATGATTATGGTTAAAAATGCTTGTCATGGTTGATTATTGTTACATATGTTTACCATAATCCATGGTTGATGTTACATTAATATTAATGTCAATATTACATTATGTTACAATAATGGTTGTTTTAATGGTTAAGAGGGATGGTGAGGTTGACCATGCATGACTATTATTTACAATAGTTAATTATGGTTCAATTGTGGTTAGTTAATTATGGTTTAATTGTGATTGTGGTTAGTTAATTATGGTTCAATTGTGGTTGACTATAGCTGAACATGTGACAATGTTTGATAATTTTTAACCATTTTTTACAATAGTTGAGTTTCTTTGCTCATAGCACAATGTTTGACAATTTTTAACCATTTTTTACATTGATAATGTTTAGCCATTTTTTACAATAGAGTTTGAGTTTCTTTGCTCATAGCACAATGTTTGATAATTTTTAACCATTTTTTACAATAGTTGAGTTGAGTTTCTTTGCTCATAGCTTGGTGAGTTTGAACACATCAATAATGTTTAACGCATTGATAATGTTTAACCATTTTTTATGATATTTGAGTTCATTTTCTCATAATTGTTAACCATTTTTTACAATAGTTGAGTTTCTCATAGCTTGGTAATGTTTAACCATTTTTTATGATATTTGAGTTCATTTTCTCATAATTGTTAACCATTTTTTACAATAGTTGAGTTTCTCATTTAACCATTTTTATGATATTTGAGTTTATTTTCTCATAGTTGTTAACCATTTTTTACAATAGTTGAGTTTCTCATAGCTTGGTAATGTTTAACCATTTTTTATGATATTTGAGTTCATTTTCTCATAATTGTTAACCATTTTTTACAATAGTTGAGTTTCTCATAGCTTGGTCAGTTTGAACACATTAATAATGTGTTTTTTCATAGCACATTGATAATGTTTAAGCATTTTTTATGGTTGAGTTAATAATGTGTTTTTCTCATAGCACATTGATAATGTTTAAGCATTTTTTATGGTTGAGTTAATAATGTGTTTTTCTCATAGCACATTGATAATGTTTAAACATTTTTTTATAGTTGAGTTTATTAATGGTCACTTTGAACACATTAATAATGTGTTTTTCTCATAGCACATTGATAATGTTTAAGCATTTTTTATGGTTGTGTTAATAATGTGTTTTTCTCATAGCACATTGATAATGTTTAAACATTTTTTATAGTTGAGTTTATTTGCTCATAGCTTGGTGTTGATTATGGTTGACGATAATGTTTAAGCATTTTTTTATGGTTGAGTTAATAATGTGTTTTTCTCATAGCACATTGATAATGTTTAAACATTTTTTTATAGTTGAGTTTAATGTTTAAGCATTTTTTATGGTTGAGTTAATAATGTGTTTTTCTCATAGCACATTGATAATGTTTAAATATTTTTTTATAGTTGAGTTTATTTGCTCATAGCTTGGCAAACATGGTTGATTATGGTTGACCATGGCTAACAATGTTTGACCACAGTTTATTACGGTAACTTTAGTCACCCATAGTTGACCATGATGTCAAGTTGATTATGGTTGACCATGGCTAACAATGTTTGACCACAGTTTATTACGGTAACTTTAGTCACCCATAGTTGACCATGATGTCAAGTTGATTATGGTTGACCATGGCTAACAATGTTTGACCACAGTTTATTACGGTAACTTTAGTCACCCATAGTTGACCATGATGTCCATGTTGACGTTCACCATAGACCACAAAGATCAATATTGAAATTGGTTTAACCATGCTTAACCTTAGTTAACCATGGCTGCCCAAGGCTCTCCTTCACCAAGGATGACCACAACCACAGATTAATATTGAAAATGGTTCACCATAGACCACAAAGATCAATATTGAAATTGGTTTAACCATGCTTAACCTTAGTTAACCATGGCTGCCCAAGGCTCTCCTTCACCAAGGATGACCACAACCACAGATTAATATTGAAAATGGTTTAACGATGCTTAACCTTAGTTAACCATGGTTACCCATGACTATGCTTCACCAAGGATGACCATGGTTAACTTTGACTTAGTTAAAAATTCTTAGTAATGGTTTTGTTTTTAGCATTACAAATGGTTATTAACCTTAGTTAACCATGGTTACCCATGACTATGCTTCACCAAGGATGACCATGGTTAACTATGTTTGAACATGGTCAACCTAAGGGTTAATCATGATTGACTTAGTTAAAAATTATTAGTAATGGTTTTGTTTTTAGCATTACGATGTCCAACATGATTGACTTAATTAAAAATTCTTAGTAATGGTTTTGTTTTTAGCATTATGATATCCAATTGTGTTGTACATGATTGACTTAATTAAAAATTCTTAGTAATGGTTTTGTTTTTAGCATTATGATATCCAATTGTGTTGTGTTGATACTTTGATAATCACATTACAACATTTATTATTTGTCAACTTCTAGAATGCGTCATCACATTACAACATTTCTTATTTGTCACGCTTTCTAGAATGCATCATCTCATTACAACATTTCTTAGTTGACACCATTGCTCACAACATTTGTTGTTTGTTAGAATGCCACGATGTTTGTTATTCGTCAATGACATATATTCTTTGTCACATTGCAATGTTGTTTGTTGGTCATCACATTGCATCATCATTTACTATTAATAACATTGTAATTCCATTTCTAATTTTTGGTATTATGACATCACTTTCTCCATCTACCATGATTGACTAGGTTTGAACAGGGTTGACTACAGTTGCAATGGAACAATGACAACAATGTTTGACTGTGTTTGATAATGGTTGAGCTTATTTAACCATGCTTGACGACAATTGAACTTGGTTAAACATGGTTGACTTTTGTTACCATATGGTTGACTATGGGTGCACATGGTTCATTATGGTTGTTCACATTTAATTATAGATGACTACGGTCAATGATCATTGACCATAATGTCCATGTTTACTTTGGTTGACCATGTTCGACCACGTTTTCCATGATTGACCACTGTTAACCATGTCGAACACAAGCAAAATTATTGTACGAGGTTTTACCATGTTTGAACTTAAAGTTGGAATAATGATTATACTAAGGGGGGTTGGGGGGGGTGTGATATAATGATCAATTTTCATCTAGTAAAAACATTTCCATGTATATGCAATTTCAATCACATTAGTAACATAAGAATACACTAGATATGTATGAATTTTCTTATTATTATAAACGATATTATAGACACTAACCTACTATTGCATTTATTTAATAGCACCAACCATAAGGAGACATGAATCCCTAGAAATAATTTATTGGCAACAACCAAAAAGAGACACCAGTCTCCTAAAATTATTTACTAACACTAACTAAAAGAAGACACCATTCTCCTTTACAAATATAATCACATGTACTATGCAATATTGCACAAGATACTATTTATGATCTCTTTCACATTGGACCTTGTTCCTATTATCCACAACCCTATTTTCAAAATGTGTATATTAGACTTGCATACTACAAGTCGTTTTCTTTCTTCACAACCATGTTCTCATAATGCATGAAGCATCCTTGCATATTACAAAAAGCATTATTCTTTTGGATTCCTCATCATTTATTTAGGATTTGATTGACCAACTTCACTGTTTAAGTCACAAATCTTCCTTAGACTTCATTCTTAAACTTCCCTTGCATTTGTCCTTCGAAACTCATATTTCTTTATTATATTATTTATTATCACACACGGTCTCACACCTTTTTTCACACCCTCAAACTTCTCACCTTAATATACTTATAGCACACTAAGCTAACATGAACTTGGCCAAGCATGACATGTCATGGGGATCCAATCCGGATGAACTAGATTACTTTTCTATTTTCATGGATGGAGATCTAGTCTTGATGGCTCAAATGACTTGTATTTTCATGGTTTGTTGGCCCCCTGGGGGATAAAGAGCACCTAAGATTGCATGCCATGATATATTCAATAGTGTTTTAATAGATGTAGGATCTGGGTCCACTTAATGTATTATTTCCCTAGTTTAATTTTGTGCATAATAGTGGACTTAATTTAACCCTCCTTGCCTCTTGGGAGCCATGTCCATGAACCGTGTGAAACCAAGTGTTATGACCTTAGGATAAACCCAAATTTCACTTATTATTATTTTTTTAATAATGCATGATATGGATATCAGGGAATCCACCTCAACCATATGATGCACCTTTGCTTGAAGCTCAAATGAGTTGGAGGCAATGTACAATAAAAAATCTACGTATCTAGTTTTGAATAGATCTAATGTACCATGCTCAAATTAAGATATAGGTCAAAATTTCCTCTTTTTGTGTGGAACCACAACTGTTGGAATGTTGACAATCTCCTTTGGTCTCACTTGAATCAAGAATCTGGGTTATTTGTTAAACACAACACGTGGTTCAAATTTGAAATATTAGATGCCCAAATGACTTCTATTTTACTTTTTAGTGTGGAACCTTGAACAAAGTGGAACTTTGCTTTAACTTCCTTCTCCAAATCCAAAATTCACATCGAACACCCAAACACTTTAACTTAGTGCACTCCTAAATGAATAAATAGTCATATTACTTCAAAATATTTTAGCTTTGAAATAAGACCCACAATTTTCCTAGTCACTTTCCAGATCACTTGCCACTCCATTTTCCAAGTCACCTTACGCATTCAGACCATGCATGTCACATGTCTTGATGCTAACTGTATCTTCCATGTGTCACCTACTAATTATCTAGTTGGCCAACCTAAATTTGAATTCAACTTGTCGTGTATGCTACCCTAAAACATCAAATTCATCTTCTTTTTCAGATAACCTCATTGTGATACCACTTGTCAATCTCTTCACTTATGTTATCTAGCTGAGCCAAAATCTAGATATCTGATTATCTGAATCAAACTTATATTTGCATTGTTGCTTGCGGCCCATATGTGCTAAGATGTTGAATATTACAGTTCATTTGAATGTTGGCATTGATAAAAAAATCATCTAGATTCTTTTTCATCTAGAAAGGATGCCCAAGTATCTTGAGGGATAAGATATCATATTTTCATTTGGATGTCCACCCTGATCCAAACTCATCTAGATTATATTGCATCCATATTTATACCTTAATCTAAATTTCTTTTGCATTCTTCAGGCATAAAGATTGTCTCTTTATGTGAATAGACTTTAATAGGAAAATGCTCCCCCTAAAGTAATCACCTCCTTATCATTAAAAAACTTTGTACATTAATGAACACGCCTTTTACATTAAGGAGAACACGTGTGCAAGAATATCCCCCTTTTTCATTAATGGCAACACAACCAAACATCATTTATTCATTAATGTATTTGAGCTAAGAAATCCACCTATATGTTTGTTGATCATTCTTCACCTAATGTTTACTTTTATTTGTTGAATTTTATTCTCCTGATGTTTTCTTATTATCCCCATTTGACATCAATGACAAAGGGAATGTACTCCCCCTGTGTGGATGCATAATATTTCCTTGAATTCCCCTTATCACCGACATATTTCTTATTTGAAAAGAGTGGACCACTCCCCTTTATGAAGAAGAGATTACACCCCTAGCTTTTCTAAGTTTTTCAAAAAATTATCTCTATAGGGGTTTGATAAATATATCTACAAATTTCTCTTTGTTGGAATGTATTCAAACTTGACACTCTAATTGGTGATTTTTCTATCAGAAAATGGTATTTTATAGGAATGTTCTTTTTTTAAGTGCATGACATGGTTTTTATAGATATTGATAGCACTGGTATTGTCACACATGATGGACACAAACTTATCGCCATTTTCTTTAATATCCTTGATGTTTTTCTTCATCCATAGGAATTGAGTGCAACCTGATGTTGTTGTGATATATTCTACCACAACCATGGATAGAGAAATTGAGGTTTGTTTCAAGTTGATCCAAGAGACCAAATTGTTTCCTAACAGAAGGCTCCCCCACTGATGCTCTTATTATTATCAATACTACTATCCCAATATGCATATGTATAAGTTTTGAGAGTAAGCTATGTGCCCCCTGGATACCACAAGCCAATATTTATGGTGCCTTGCATGTGTCTAAATATTCTTTTTACTACATCCACATGAGTTTATTTTGGACTTGACTGGAATCATCCCATTATTCCCACTTCTTGCATGATATCTAGTATTGAAGTTTTTAAATAAATAAGGTTTTCAATCATGGGCGTGTACATTGTTTGATTTGCCTCTAGAGAGCCATCATTCTTGTAAGTGTACACCCTATTATCATGAGAGTTCTCACGGGTTCACATTTGTCCATACTAAACTTCTTTACAATTTCTTTAAGATATTTTGTTTGAGAAATAAAGATGCCTCTTTTTGATTGATTAACCTACAAAGAAAGGAAGAAAGACAATTTACCCAACATAGACATTGCAAACTCCTTATGCATGTTAGCTGCAAAAATTACTCATAAAATCAAGAACAATAAAAAAAATAATGTCATTTACATAGACCAAAATGACCAAAAAATTAGTATTCTCATCATTGATATAATGGTTACTACTCCTTATTATGCATGTTAGCTACAAAAATTTACTCATAAAATCAAGAACACTTAAAAAAAATAATGTCATTTACGTAGACAACAATGACCAAAAAATTAGTATTCTCATCATTGATATAATGGTTAGTATATGTTTCCCCTTTCTTGAAACTTTGTTGCAAAATGTATTTATCTAGCCTTCAGTAATAGGCGTCAGGTTCCTACTTTAAACCATACAGTTATTTTTTTAATTTGCACAAACGATCTTTGTATTCTCATAGTTGAAATCCTTTTAGATGCCCAATATACACTTATTATTATAGTTCTACATTTAGAAATGTTGGTTTTGCATTGATAAACTTTAAACCCTTTAAAGCTTACAAAAGCCAAGATTATTCTCATTGCCTCAAGTCTAGCTACTAGAGCAAATGTTTCTTCAAATTCAATGTTGTTTACTTGTGGACACCCTTTACATATAGGTCCAAAGTTTTTCCTAATTGTTTGTCCATATTCATATAAAACCACATAATCCCAAACACATTTTTTTTCTTTGGTATTGGTGCATACTCCCATGTCTCATTCTTCTCAATTTGGTCTAGTTATTCCTTCATATCCCTGACCCAATGTTTATTTTGATTCGCTTGAGAAAAATTTTAGGGTTTCATTAGGGATAATAGACCTAATTTTGCATGGCTTGATGTATTAATAAGCTTCCTTCTAGTTCAAACTCTCGATTCTTTGTCTCTATGAATTTGGTTATCTAGATTATGCTTTTGGACATACTTAGATGGAGTTTTTGAATGTCATGGCTCAACATCTTCCTCTTGTTCCCCTCCTTTCTTTTCATTGTCCTTTTGATTCTCTTCTTCCCATTCTTCTTGATATTCATTTGATTATGGTTGGGTTTGGAGAAATATTTCATATATTATTACAACAGTAATTTAAACGACCTTGTGTGTCATTATTTTGTAACATTTCTAGCCCTTTTTTTTATATGCATATCTAAGGAAAATCTATTCATACAATTTAGAGTCAAATTTTCCCAATTTTTCTTCATTTATTCTATGTAGAATTTACTTCCAAATACTTTGAAATGTTTAATAGTGGTTGGTCTATATTTCCACATTTCATAATGTTTTCTAGTGTTATTTAATCTGATTTGTGCTTTGTTCAAGATGCAGATAGTTGTGTAAACTTCTTTTCCCTAAAAACTGTCTCGTAGTTAGGCTTCATTAAAAAAAATTATTTCCATTTCTTGCACAATTGTTATATTCTTTCTTTTAGCAACTCCATTTTTCTATGGCATTCTACCAAGTGATAGTTTATTTTTTATCCCATGATTCTCACAAGAAATATTAGAAGTAAGCTCACCTCCTCTATAAGATCTCAATCATTTTTTTAGATCAGTTTCATTCTCAATTAAATCCTTGAATGCTTTAGATCTCTCAAAATCCTTATATTTTTCTCTAAGGAAATTAACCCATGTCATTATTGTATAATCACCAATGAAAATATAAAATTTATTTCACTTTTTAGTGTTATCTTCTTGTTGGTCCACAAAGAACTATATTGATGAGTTCTAGTGATTTCGATGTAGAGTATTCTTTAAGTTTCAAGAAACCCTCGCTATCTTCCCATGTTGGCATGGCTTAGGGAATTATCTGTTTTTTGATATCTTTTGAATGTCTTTCATAGTTCGTGTTGCACTATTTTTTATTAGATTGCCAATGCTGATATGATCCATCCTCTTGTGTCATAACCAACTCTCATATATTTTCCCATACAATAGTTTTCTCCTTTTTGTCCATCGATAATGTATACATTGCTTGAAGTCCTATTTTCCTCCTCTAATATTTTTATCCTTTTTGTATATGCATTTCCAATTTCAAATTCTTTAGAACATAATGTGAGATCATATCCTTGATCACACATTTGAATGACACTCAAGATATTATGTTTCAGTCCTTCCACATATAATACATTTTGATCCTTATATATTCCATTATTTATGTTGATTATGCCTTTTCTAATTATTCTTACAGATGCATTGTTACCAAGTATTACTTTACCTCCATATTATTTTAATTTAATAAATTTTCTTCAACCTCTTATCATGTTCCTTAAACACCCACTATCAACATACCATATGTTTTATTGGTTTCTGGCATACAACACAAAACCACATTCTCCATTCTTCTCTTGTTTTTTCTTCCATATGGTTTGGTGTTGATCTATGAAGGTGTGTTATCCCTTGCCTTGGGTGTCAATATATGTGGGTGTAGGTTGGATAGTTTGAGGATTCTGTTGCTAGCCAAATGGAAGGGCCTCATAGGTTTTGGATGCCCTAACTAGGAGTAGATGCTACATCAGGATTGGTCACTCGAGGTCTATTGGAAAGTAGCATGAGAGTGGAACAAGTGTGGACATGGATTGGGCATTTGTAATCTCATGGAGGAAAACATGACAGTGCCCAAGTTCGATCCTGGTGTTCACCATATTCATGGACCTAGCTGGTTGCTAGAGTGGAAGTTGTTGAGCTCATGGGTATGATCAACCAGGAGCAGTTTGTGCAACCCTAGACTTGTGTGTGGAGAAGGAACTCTATAGCAGATGATGGGTAGTTCTCCTAGCTCGTGTTCATTATGGGAGATGGAAATATTGCACTGAAATAAACCCTTCGTTCCCTATTTTGGTCTTCACTAGAGCATTACAAGAAGACTATAGTGGGATGAAGTCCTTGAGTAGCTGAGGAGCAGTAGTGGACAAGTGAGAGTTGTTCACAAGTGGATTTGTGAACAACTTGATAAGAGTCTCAATGTGTTGTGCCCTTGATGGATTAAGGCACAACTAGTGAGCATATTGGGTATCCAGGGTTTAGTGGCCAGATGGACTTAGATCGTTGATATAGGAATTGTTGCATATCGGGAGCTGAAGTACCAGGTTGGCACATGGTACGAACGAGGGGAGATGTGAAGTCCACTACATCAGTCAGATGGTCAGAGTATCTTGTTGAGGGTGGATCAGTTGTTGATGGATTGACACCAGCCCAAGTTTTGTATTCATGTACTAGTGGATATTTGAGGGCCATTTTCCCTGGTATGGGAGCCCTAAACTATTGTATTATTTAGTTTGATTAATATAATGAAGTTGGGTTATTGTACAAAGTTCTAAGAATTTTTCTATATTATGTGCACTAGTAGATTTACTATTGTTTATATTCTATTGTGCAAAGTAGTTTCATTGTGATTATTGGTTTGGCAGCGTCAGTGATTTAAGATTATATCCCAGACACCAATGTCGTGGGAAAAAACATGGTATCAAATAATGTCTGAGCTCCTTTGAGGGACAATGAGTCATAGTGTGCATAGAAAAGAAACTCAAAGGGTGTTTCAATTGTATAGATCATGGCGCAGAGGGTTCAACTGAAGACATGGAGATGTGGTCTTGATAGATTACATGGTGAGATGGGCTAGGAGTTTTGATGGATTGGTGGTGAACCTAGTGCACTTCAATGTTATGAAACTAGCTCACAAAAAGATAGAAATGATAGAGAAATGACTTCAAAATTAGCCTCTTCGAGGGGGAAACCTCCTTTACATTACATAAATGAACAATTCTTGAATGATACAAATGAAAAGACCTCCTTTCTATGTATAGGAGTCTAAGGGGTCACAATATAGTCAAGCCAACATAAAAATAATAATGTAAGGGCACATAATAACAATAGTGAGCTTCTATGGGGCACAATAATAACAATATGGGGACAACATGGGCACAAAAATAAAAATAAGGACAACAATGACAATAATAATAAGGGAATACACTAGTATTATAGAGGCCTAACATGCCCCTCTCCTTCAGAAAAGTGTTGTCCTCAACGCTTGAGTAGTTCTGGATGCTTCTGTATAAAATCCTCATCCTCCCATGTGGAATATTCAACAGGTAAGTTATTACACTAGATGAGATACTCTGAAATTCATTCCCAAGGTTCATCAAGATTTCAGCTCAAATGGGTTTTAATTTTAGCTTTTGAAACGTTGTAGAAAAAAAGTTATAGTGAAAATTCGAAGATGACCTGTTTGAAGCAACGAAACCCTAGAATCCAAAGCTCTGATACCAATTGTTATGAAACCAGCTCACAAAAAGATAGAAATGATAGATAAACGACTTCAAAATTAGCGTCTTCTAGGGGGAAACCTCCTTTACATTACACAAATGAACAATTCTCTATTTATACAAATGATAAGACCTCCTTTCTATATATAGGAGTCTAAGGGGTCACAATATAGTCAAGCCAACATAAAAATAATAATGTAAGGGCACAACAATAACAATAGTGGGATTCTATGGAGCACAATAATAATAATATGGGGACAACATGCGCACAACAATAACAATAACGGCTACAATGACAATAATAATAAGGGAATACACTAGTATTATAGGGGCCTAACATTCAGTATGTTGTGTTGTAGTTTGCATATTGTGGACTTCCTATGTCTTGTCATGGATGGTTGGGACAACTTGAGAACTTCTTTGGCATGGATGAGATCAGGATGATCAATATTGATTCATATGATGGACTATAGATTAGCAGACTAGATTCCTCATCAGATCGTGATGTTACATGTCTGAGATTGGAGGGATTTTCATGTGTGGTATTTGATCCGTGAGAATGAGTTCTTGCACGACTGGGCCAGTGGAGATCATGTAGGCTCAAAGGGAGTCTAGCCTCAGAGGGAGTAGCCCCATGGAGTTTTGGGATCTTCAATTTCAGATATGATGAGGTAGAGGCACTACCGACATTGTCGACTTCATTCTACAGGGTATGTAGCAGTGATGGACGCAATATGGGCTAGCATCGTCAGAGATGATGATGGTTACTTCCTAGTACTGGAAGTACATTCCTCACTAAGAGGGAGTGTGTTGAGAAATGGAAACAAGAAATTTCAGTTTAATTTCTCCTTGAATTAAATTATGAATTATATTCGAATTCTATTCTCATAACAACTTAATATAGTTAAATTAAGTTTATTAAACTTACTTAACTTTAGGAAATTCGAGTTGAAAGTCATGTATATGTTACCCCTACTTTTTAGGATTCCAGTGTGAGTTATTTGTGAGTTGTAAAATAGAAGACTTAGTTTCATGAGTCAGTTTAGTTAAATTAGTTCTCAAACTGATTATGAGAACTAATAGTGAATCAACAGTCCGTGGTGACACTAATGAACTCCACCATTGCTACTCTAGTTAACTGAATATTTACTCATTAGAAACTATGCATGTCGATTATGAGAAAAACCCAGTTGAGACTAGAGTGCAGGGATAGTGTGCTATTTGTTTTATATTTTTCTGAGTTGCACTGATAGTGCATGCATTTAGGAACTGACCCTTGAGGGATTGCAAAAGTTTTAGAGGCTTTATTTCCCTTTAAATACAAGATATCCCTCATAGGAATCACACACTAGAATAGAGACTTGGAGAGCTTGTGAAGAGGCTAAGCTTTGGCCTTGAGCTTCCTTATGAGTTGGAGATTGAATTTGTTGAGTGTTGGGATTGTTCTAGAGAGAAAAAGTGTTGTAATTTCATCTTGCTTTTCCAGATTAATACAAAACAAATAGTGGGGTTTTGAGTTGTGGATTTCCCTAGATATTTATTGTGTTATGTTCCTTTGATTATCTTCCTCTATTGATTATTGTTTGCTTAATGTTTATTGGCTTCTGCTGTAAAGAGTAGAAGTATATTATTGTCTCTTGCTTTAGCAAATTTCATTAGCTTGTGAATCTACAAGATTTTATACAAGGTATCAGAGCAAGATTGTTTTTTGGGCCGAGAGTTTGCAAAGAAGATCTGAGAATTCCTATACAAAATTTTCAGAAGAAAATTGCAGATGTGGATTCCTTAGGAAAAGATACCAAAATTCAAAAAATAAATCGGCCAAATCGGAGTTCGCATGAGGGAGATGTCGCGGATTTAAAATCAACTCTCTAGAGGAGATTTCAAAGTTTTGAGTTTTTGGTTTACAGGTGAAAGTCAAATTTGCAATACATACTTCAGGATTTACAGATGGTGTTCCATGGGATGAGGCTTGAGTATGCCTTGGAAGGAAGCTTGAATTTTATAGCTTGGAGGGACATGATGGAGGTTGTACTAGAAGATAATGGCTTGAAGGAATTCATTGATCAAGAAGTCCCCAAGCTAGCAACTACAGATGCACATAACTTGGCCAAATGGAAGAAATGTGTGGCAAAGGCAAGCCGAATAATCCTTGAGGGAGTTCGATACCACAATATCTCGAGTCTCCATGGCAAGGAAACTCTGCATGTTATGTGGAAAACATTGACGGACTTGTATCATAATAGCAGTGATCAAAGGAAGTTGGCACTGAAGGATAAACTTCGAAAAATCAAGATGGAGAAAGTTGAGACGATTCCAAAGTACTTGACCAAGTTCACTCAATGTCGGGATGAACTTGGAAGTGTTGGAATCATGATTTCTAAGGAGGATATGGTGAGCCTTGCTCTTCTTGGACTCCCAAAGATTTTGCATAGTTATCAGGACTCTGTCAATGGTTGGGAGAATCTGTTAGATTGGGAATGACTATGGTCGAATTTGATGCAGGATGAGATAAGGAGGAACACCAGGGATGGCTCTTCATCAAAGACTGATGATGAAGAGAATTGTGCCTTAGCGATTAAGGCAAGGAAGGGGAAAGGTAAAATTTCTTATTCCAAATCAGATTCTTATCATGGAGGTAAGAAGAAGGACATGACAAAATTTAAATTCTTTCATTGTCACAAGATGGGTCACTTTGCTACAAATTGTCCATTGAAGAAGTCTAAGGAGAAGTCCTTAGGAGGAGCAGCAGGTGAGGCTTTGGCCTCCCAATTCGAATTGGAATTTTCCCTCATTGCATGAATGGTGTCTTCAATGATGGAAAGTTTTTGGTACTTAGATAGTTGAGATTCATTCCACATGACTGACGACGAAGATTTATTCAGTGAACTAGAGGAGAAAGATCTCAAGATCCATATCGAGATGGGTGATAACAGTAAGTATAATGTTATTGGTGTGGGCACTATTACTTTTCAGAGAGAGCATGAAGCTCCACTCACCTTGAAGAATGTTATGCATGTACCTGGACTAACAAAGAACTTGGTATCTATTTCCATGCTTGAGGATAGAGGCTATGATGTGATATTTTCGAAGGAAAGGCATTCCTTCGACACATAGCCACGGGCCAAGTAAAGAAGATAGGGATTCAGGTTCAGAACATCTATAAGATAGAGGTAGAGGATTGTGTTGCTTGAGTTCAAAAGCAAAAATATGTTGAGTCGAGACGTCGGCGAGTTGTAGCACAAGCGATTGGGCCACTTGCGTCATGGGGCTTTGAAGATATTACAGGTATGCTTGACCAAGTTGATACATGCAAGGGTTGTACTTTGGGAAAATACACCAAGTCTTCCTTTGGAGACAGAGACAGTCGAGCAAAGTCTGTCCTGGAGAGAGTCCATTCAGATGTGTGCGGACCATTCTTGACAGCATCCACGGTCAAACATAGGTATTATGTTATATTTGTTGATGACTATTCTCGTAAATGATGGGTATTTTTTATGCAGAAAAGGATCAAACTTTCACAAAATCTTGTGATTTCAAAGCATTGGTAGAGAAATATTCTGGAAAAAAGGTTAAAGCTCTACGGAGTGATAACAGTGGTGAGTATGTCTCCCATGAGTTTAATAACTTCTATGTACTGGAAGGGATTAAGCGAGAGTTGACAGTACCCCATAACTATCAACAGAATGGGGTTTCCGATAGGAAGAACATGAGCATAGTAGGGGCAGTAAGGGTGATGTTTCGTGATCAGGGCCTACCACTACACTTGTGGGTTGAGTCATGCAACACATTGGTTTATGTTCAAAACCATAGCCCACATCGGATACTTGAGATGAAGACACCAGAGGAGGTTTATTCCGGTAAGAGATCAGATGTTGGTCAACTCAGGGTTTTTGGGTCATCAGTTTATTTCCATGTGACCAAAGATTCACGGAAGAAGCTTGAGCCAACAACGGAGTTGGGAATATTTGTGGAGTACATTGATACACCCCACAATAATCACGTGTACATGTTGACCAGTCGGATGACAGTGGTTTGCAGGGATATTAGGTTTGATGAGGAGAAGGCCATGCGAGTATCCCTTGAGAGGGAGCTTGAGCTACATGTGGATGAGGAGATTTTAGCTCCTAAGGTTGAGGGGCCTCAGATTGATGTGGAGGAGCCACATGCAGAGGTTCAGAGAGTGGAGACATCCACTCGTGCAGAGTCTTCCAAAGAGGGAAGAAAGCACACTGGAGAGACTAACAGATTGTTGGATGATGCACAGAGAATGTGGGAGCACCCTCTTCTTAGCACATACAGAGGAGGTCACCAGAGAGGCACATTGGGTACATGGCACTTATGGATGCATGTGTTGTGACAAAGCAATATTCCTTTCAGGAAGTAGTGCAGCAGTCGGTTTGGGTTGATGTGATGGTGGAGGAGTATGATTCAATAGTTCGAACCAATGTTTGGGATGTCGTCCCAAGATCGGAGGACAAGGAAATTATGAGCTCTCATTGGGTTTACAAGGTAAAACAAGCTGCAGATGGTAGTGTGGAGAAGCATAAGGCTAGATTTGTGGCCCGTGGCTTTTCACAGGTAGAGGGTATTGACTATGATGATACCTTTTCTCTTGTTGCAAGGTACTCGTCAATCAGATTTATTTTGACACTATCAACACAGATGGGTTGGAAGATCCATCAAATGGATGTGAAGACTACCTTCCTCAATGGCATGATTGAGGAAGAGACACTACAACAAAACCCTGTGATTAACATCCCTTTTTGCTTCCTTTTTGCGTCTAGAGCCCATTTTTGGTGCTATTTGTGTCCATTTATCAAATATGGTGCAAAAATTGATGCATAGTTTACATCAATTTTTGCACCAAGTCTTACATCAAGTTTAGCACCAGGTATTGTAATAGGTTTTGCACCATATTTTACACGAAGTTTTACGCCAGGTTTTATGCCAAATTTTGTGCCATCCTTTGCACCATGTTTTGCATCAAGTTTGGCACTTAATTTTGTTTCACCAACTTTTGCATCCTTTATTACATCCACTTTTTTCGCCTACACTTGCATCAACTTTTACATCATCTCTTGCATCCTCTTTTGCATTGTTTTTTAAAATGAATTTTTTGCATCCATTTTTGCATATTTTTTGCATCCCCTTTGTGTCAAGTTTTGCATCGAGGTTTGTGTCTAGTTTTGCATCTACTTTTTTTGCATTGATTTCTACATCTTGTTTTGCATCCATATTTACATCCTCTTTTTCATATTTTGTTGTGTCCACTATTGCATCCATTTTTCTTGTGTCATAATTTTCACCTAGTTTGATACCTTCCTTTGCGCCTTTTTTTATTCTAAATTTGCATCCACGATTGCATCCTCATATACATCTAGGTTTTCATTAACTTTTACATCTATTTTTGCATGCCTTTTTACATCCACTTTTTTGTCAAGATTTGCATCAGGTTTTGTGTCTCATATTGCATCAACTTTTGCATCCTATTTTACATCCATTGTTGCACCCATGTTTACGCCCACTTTTACATCCCTTTTTGCATCTTATTTTGCATCTTCATTTGCTTCTTTTTTTGCATCTATCATTACATCCACTTTTGTTGTGACACAATTTGTGCATCTTATTTTGCATCTTCATTTGCTTCTTTTTTTGCATCTATCATTACATCCACTTTTGTTGTGACACAATTTGTGCATCTTATTTTGCATCTATTTTTGCATCCACTTTTGTGTTGGGTTTTGCTTCTCATTTTGTATATTCTTTTGCATGTACTTCCATTGCATCCATATTTTGCATCCAATTTTGTTTCTCCTGTTGCACCCGTGTTTGCTTCCACTTTTACATCCCTTATAGCATCTTGTCTTGCATCTAAGTTTGCATCTTTTTTGTGTCTATTATTACATCCACTTTTGTTGTGCTATGATTTGTGCCATATATTATGCCTATCATTGCAACCCACATTTTCTTCCACTATTGCATCCACATTTGCATCCTCTTTTCTGTCCAACTTTGCATCAAATAATTTATTATGTTTTTTGCATCCCATTTTGAATCTACTTTTACATCCAATTTTGCAACTAATTTTGTGTCCACTATTGCACCCATGTTTGGCCCATGTTTACATCCCTTTTTGTATCCAAGCTTTCTTCCTTTTTGCATTCAAGTTTGTGTCTTTTTTTTTACATTCATTGTTGTATCAACATTTGTTTCACCACAATTCATGCTAAGTTTTATGCCTAGTATTTTTCCCATGTTTTCTTCCATTTTTTCATCCATGTTTGAATCTTATTTTGTGTTCAAGTTTACATCAACTATTGCATCTAATTTTTCATCCACTTTTGTGTCAATTTTTTTGTCTTGTTTTGCATCTACTTATGTTGTGTCCACTCTACATCCAATTTTACATCTATTTTTACCCCCATTTTTTTGTTCACTTTTGCATCCCTTTTCCAACACACATCATATTTTTTGCATTGATGATATTTCTTATGAAATTGAAAATTATAAACAACTGATGACAATGTCAATAATGATGATGATGATGATAATGAAGATGATGACGATGACAAGAATTGTGATTCTTATGATAATGATGATGAAGACGATGGGGGTCACAATGACGATGCTAATGACCTTGGCCATTATTTCCAATTTTTAAATGTTTTCACGGTCATAATCATAATAATTATCTTTGGCGTCGTCTTCCAAGTCATCATCATCTGATCATCATTATCGTTATTTTCATCTTGGTCGTCATCAACAACAATAATGACATGAATGATGATTATGATGTTCATGATGAATATTACAACAATTATGATAAAAATTATATTAGTTATGACGATGGGGATGATGACAATTATAATGACGATGATAATGGTAGTGATGATTATGATCATCGATCATAAAAAATAATGTTGTTATTTCTCTTGCATATATCATGTGTCCTGACAACCCTTTCGAGCACTCGTAACATTTTTTGGGTTGATGATATTTCTTAAGATACCTATAATTATGAACAATTGATGACAATGTCCATAATCATGATGATGATGATGATGATGATGATGCCATGAATGGTGATCATGATGATAATGAAATGATGACAATAATGATGACGATGATGGTGATGATGATGGCGACAATGATGACCCTCCCTCTAAATCAGGGAAGTTCTCATAATGAGACAAAAAAGTACTCTCAAGTTGAAATATTCATATAAAAAGAGATCTAGACTGATAAGCATCAATGATGATTTACATCATCATCATAGCCATCATTGTCAAAATAGCAAGGCCTTGACTAACAAGTTTATCTCTCCATTAGATCAGAGCACAATGTTGGGAGGCATAAATTTGGACACCACTACCTTTCTAGGTACTTACCCCACCAGGATGTTCACTAGGTATGTCCTCACATGATCATTTCCTAATCCACTATCATAATGTTTGACACCAGGAAATGTCAATCGTCATGACTATTCTTATCTTGTATTAATGTACTTGACTTATGGTGGTTAGTCCTAGTCAAAGTAAAAATTCTCAAAGAATATTGGTCCCAGATGTTTATCCAATCCACCATTCTCCCTAATGGTGTCTTTACTAGGTTTACGACGATTAGTCTTGGCCATAGTACATGACACATGGATAATATGGTGTCTACCCTCACAACCTCTCAACCAGAGAGGAGACATCCACAAGCATAAGATTTTCTCAAGAATAACCATCATTTTCATGGAGAATAACATCATTAATTTGTTTTCATCACATGACGCCTTTATTATTAAGCATTCATAGATTTGTGGAAAAATACTCCCCCTTTTGTCATTTGTCATGAAATTAAATAAAAAAGTGAAAGCCAAAATCATTAAAGATACACCATAATGATTTATTTAAGTCTAAAATATAAGGTTGAAGTGAAAATTCATGTAAATGTTATATCTATGAGTTGTGCCAAACTTACGAAAACCTTATTCCCTAAGTCCTATATATAAGAAAAAGAAAGAAAAATAAGGCTTAATGAATGGTAACTCATGTATTCACTCCCTCTCTGGAAAATATATGAATATATACACTCCTAGTCACACTTGATCACATGTTTTTGATGGTTAAATCATGAAGTCCTATTTTCCCCTTGCATTTTCACTTCATAATTTAAGCACTTAATTGAGGATCTAGGGAATGTTTGTTTCCTAAGGGTTTCATGTGTACTCTTGCTTTACTTATGTCACACTACTGTCAATTTATGTGACAGAGTGAAATACATAAGTTTGTCGAGTTATTAGAATAGTGTATCAAGTTAGTCACCACACACACATGTATTACATGTCATTGATCCACATGTGTGGGTTGGAGGCTCATTGCTTGACAACTTTAATGGAGACTACTTTATGGCTTTAATGGTATAGCTTACAATATATCTTGTTAAACATTGTGATTCATCCTTTCTTTTCCTCGAGACACTTGATAATATTGAAGTCACTCCCAATAATCCATGGAGATGGGGAGTATAAATTACTTGTGCTAGAAATAGAATTGAGAAATAGAGGTTTTCCATTTGCAATATTGGAGTTGTAGACTTTGGATACATGGTAGTAGTCCTCGATGTCAATGAACTAAAATTTTATTGTCATAATGCGAAAAGAGGTAAACATATTGGTAACCTTGATGTCTTGATCATTTCAAATAATAACCATTCCACCCAATTATCTCTAAGAATCAATCACTACTACTTGTAAATTCCTCCCCCATTTTCTAATTATATGAGGTTGAACCCCACTTGATATTTTTGTTTCTTATATCAACATTATTGATGGGTGCTTTGCGTACCATTTTTCTTTTAGGAGTCTTTGTTTTCCTTTACTATTGAGGCCCCTCATGTTCCATGAGACTATTTTCATCGAGAATTTACACAAAAAGGAAGTATAATGTGACTAAAAAAAAACGTGTCTCAAGATTTAAGTGCTTGGACAATTCCAGTTCATGACTCCTATATTTCCTTAACCTGGGACCGAATGGTGAACTTGATGGCCTCAAGGGAAATTGACCAATGAAAATCTAAAAAAAAG
>APFE031055466.1:329847-342147 GCA_000404065.3 Pinus taeda | reverse complement strand
CTAAAACATAAGCAAACTAGAATCTGAATTTGGCGCTCTTGTTCACTTTAGGAAATTCATATGGTGGAATGTGATCTCTTTATCCTCATCTTTAGCTTTTTCCTAAAAAAAAGCATACAAAAGTGGGAAAGAGCCATAAAGCACAGGGAAGCTTTTTTCTAAACAAAAAAATCCAAAAAGTGGAAAAGGCCATTTTATATGAAGAAACATTATTCACCCAAAATATTTTACCCAAATTGAATTAATGAGGAATTTGGGAAATCTTCATAACCTTCACTTTCCTATATATTGGAGGCTTGGCCATTGAGAAAATGATGGGAATCCTTGTATTGTCATGTTGCTGAGATCTATCTTGAGAGGGAGAGTTTTGGAGTTAGGAGTTGGGGAAGATGTTGCTGCAAATATATCTCAATGTTGCAAATTTCCTCCAACTCATCTCATTGTTGTAACTTTCCTCCAACTCCTTTATTAATATAGATCAGTTGTTCTTCCTTCCATATGTTTCTATTCATTCTTTACTTATTATATTTAATTAATGAATGTATAGGATTTTGGTTTATATTTATTTATTCAATAATATATATATGTTTTTGATAGTTTCAATTATCAAGATATTATGTTGTGAAGGTTGCTTTATTCTCTCTCTTATGTGTAGGCCCAAGATTTGGAGCTAGCTAGGAGCGCTTTCTAGCTATACTAAAAACTCCAAGAAGGCCTGCATGCGAGGACTCATGAGAATTCCTTCTATTTTTCATAATCTATACTCTACATCTTGATCTACTAAGAATCCTGAGCCTTAGACCAACCTTTCTCTTAATTGGTTTGTCCTAGGTTTCTAGGATAAACTGAGGGGGTTTTATGTTCATCTAACCGTGTATTAAATCCTACAGTAAAATGATATTTAGAAACTTTAATATATTTCACTATGTAAATGAAATTAGTAAAATGAACCCATAGATGGGGTCATAAATGGAAATAAAAGTAAAACTCTAAACAAGAAGCCAAAAGAGGATGTAACCATGGATGCAAAATTGGGAGTAGAATTGGATGTTAAATTAGCCATCAAAACAAGATGCAAAAAATGACACAAAAAGGGTTTTAAAGTAAAATTGAAAAAGAGTGCAACACTAGACACAAAGAAGGGAAAAAAACAGGGCATATGAAACGATACCAAATTGGGTGCAAACAAAGATGCAAAAATGGACACAAAAATGAGGATGCAAAGAATTGTGTAAAATTAGGATGCAAAATTGGGTGCAAAAAGGATGTAAGAAAAGACACAAAACAAGATGCAAAATGGGACTAAAAAAGGGTGAAACTAAGGATGTAAAAAATGATGCATAACTAGATGAAAATTCAAACTAAAATCTAGGTGCAAAATGAGATGCAAATGTGAACACAAAATGTGGCAGAAAAAAGGATGCAAATTTGGATGCCAAAAAAGATGCAAAATTAGATACCAAAAAGGATGCAAAATTGGACATAAAAAATGGTGCAAAATTAGACACAAAGGAAAAATATTTGGTGCAAAAATGGGCATAAAAATGGCTCAAATTTGGATGCAAATTGAGATCCAAAATTGGATGTAAAATGAGGTACAAAAAATAATTCAAAACTTGGTGCAAAAACAAATGCAAAAGTAGACGGAAAAAATGGCTCAAAATAGAACGTAACAATGGACACAATTTGGGATGCAAAGGTGGATGCAACACATGGTTCAACATAGGATGCAAATTTAGATGCTCAAAAGGATGCAAAATTGGATGGAAAAAATGGCGTAAAAAAAGGCAGAAAAACTGGCGCAAAAATAGATGTAAAAATAAGTACAAAGTTAGAAGCAAAAAATGGTATAAGACCAGATGCAAAAATTGGCACAAACTAGATGTAAAAAAAGGCACTAAATCAGATGCCAAATATGGTGTAAAACTCTATGTAAATTACGACACAAAACTAGAAGCAAAGAATGCCACAAAGGAGGAAGCAAAAAATGATGCAAAAAATGGCACAAAACTAGAAGCAAAACCTATTGTAAAACCAAATGAAAATTTTGGTGCAAAATATGATGCAAAAAATGATGGAAATTTTGGTGTAAAAAAAGATTCAAAATTTGGTGCAAAAAATGACGCTTTAAAAATTGTACAATAGAGCCAGATTTAGCGTCAGGCTGCTCATCCCAATTGAGAAAAAAATGCACTAAAATATGGTGCTAAATCTGGCGCAAATTGCTTGTTTTGTTGTAGTGAGATGTACATAGAGCAACCCAAAGGTTTTGAAACCTTGGACCATGAGTCACATGTGTGGCGACTCAAGAGAGCGTTGTATGGGCTAAAGCAAGCACCTCGTGCTTGGTACACCAGGATAGATAGCTACTTCATTGGGTTGGGCTTCACGAAGAGTGAAGCAGATGCGAACTTGTATCACATAGTGGTGGAAGGTAAGTTGTTGATCATTCTACTTTATGTAGATGATGTTATACTAACAGGTGATGAGAATCTCATCAAATCTTGCAAGCAGGACCTTGAAAGAGAGTTTGAGATGAAGGATATGGGGCTTATGCATTACTTTCTTTGCATGGAGGTATGGCAGGGACATGGCGAATTGTTTGTATCTCCAAGAAAGTATACCAACGAGATACTCAGGAGATTCTGCATGGAGAGAAGTAAACCCATGGAGTCTCCTCTAGTTGGTAACTAGAGGAAGGAGGATGCTACTTCAGGGGAAGTAGTGGAAGCTATTGTTTACAGACAGCTTGTTGGTTCACTCATGTACTTAGTGAACACATGACCGGATATGTTCTATGTAGTTAATCAGTTTATTCAAGCAATGGTTAGGCCTACAAAGCTATATTGGAAGGTGACAAAGCATGTATTTAGATACCTCAAAGGCACTACTCAGTTTTGGTTATGGTACAGGCGGACAGAGGGAGTGAAGCTTCAAGACTTCATCGATGTAGGTTGAGCAAGGAGTCCATCCGACAAGAAGAGCACATTAGGAGGGATCTTTAGTATTGGGTCAGTGACAATTTCTTGGTACAAAAAGAAATAGAGATCAATTGCACTCAGTTCGGGAGAGGCATAGTACATGGCTACAAGTCAAGCAGTGTGTGAGGCTATCTGGATGAGGAAGATCCTGGTTGGTTTGTTTGGTCAGTAGATGGATCCGACAGTGATTTATTATGATAATCATAGTTGTATCAAACTCTCTGAAAATACAGCCTTTCATGATCAGTGCAAGCATATTGATATCTGGTACCATCATCTCAGATTGTTTATTGAGGCAGATCACGTTGTTAGATTTCATTCCCATGGAGGAGCAAGATGTTGACATCTTGACAAAGGCATTGTCAAGATGTAAATTCGAGTTTCAGAGAGAGGATTGGGTTAATTGATAATCTCTTTCTTGTTGAGAGGGAGTGTTGAGAAATGGCAACAAGAAATTCCAGTTTAATTTGTCCTTGAATTAAATTGTGCACTAAATTCAAATTATATTCTCATAGCAACTTAAAATAGTTCAATTAAGTTTATTAAACTTACTTAACTTAGGAAATTCGAGTTGAAAGTCTCTTGGAAGTCATATATATGTTCTCCCTACTTTGTAGGAGTCCAGTGTGAGTTAATTGTGAGTTGTAAAATAGAAGACTCAGTTTCATGAGTCAGTTCAATTAAATTAGTTCTTAAACTGATTGAGAGAACTAATAGTGGCTTAACAGTCTGTGGTGACACTAATGAACTCCACTAGTACTACTCTAGTTAATTGAATATTTACTCATCAGAAACTCATGCACATCGATTCTGAGAAAGACCCAGTTGAGACTAGAGTGCAGGGACAATGTGCTATTTGTTTTAGATTTTTCTGAGTTGCACTTATAGTGCATGCATTCAGGAACTGGCCCTTGAGGGATTGCGCAATTTTTAGAGGCTTTATTTCCCTTTAAATACAAGCTATCCTTCATAGGAATCACACATTGGAATAGAGACTTGGAGTGCTTGTGAAGAGGCTAATATTTTGCTTTGAGCCTGCTTATGAGTTGGAGATTGAATTTGTTGAGTGTTAGGATTGTTCTAGAGAGAACAAGCATTGTAATTTCATCTTGATTTTTTGGATTAATACAAAACATATAGTGGGGATTTGACTTGTGGCTTTCCCTGAATATTTATTGTGTTATGTGCCTTTTATTCTCTTCCTCTATTGATTATTGTTTTCTCGATGTTTATGGGCTTCCGCTGTAAAGAGTAGAAGTAGATTCTTGTCTCTTGCTTTAGAAAATTGCATTAGATTGTGAATCTACAGTATTTTCTACAAGTGTTGATATTTGGTAGCTTGGGAAGTACTCCAAGGCTTGAGGATCGAGGGTTTGGAGGGAGCTCCACAAGTGGCCTTATGGGCTTGAAACCCAAGCTTGGGGTTTTACACCCATCGATGTTTAGGCAAAAACAATGACAAGAATTTGACATGTGATGGATAGAGATGATAGAGGATATGGAGATGAATCCAACGTATCGAGAATCATTAAAACGCGAGTTGTCAAAGTTGAGTTATGAATTTTTGAAGTTTACATATGGGTTTGTGCACCATAATACAAGTCAGCCTTATTGTTGGAGAGCCCAAGAGTGGGCTAGACGTTGCACATGATACATGTATAAATGAGAGTCATTGGGAGGTCATTTAGACACATCCAAGGCGGAAAAATTCATCAAGAATTCTGTGATCTAGCTGCAGATAGAAAGGACTCCATGCGACGGCGAAAGAGGGAAAGATTTGTGTCTTTCCCTGACTATTTTCTAGTCTAAGGTCAAGGGAAACAGGTCGTAGGATGGAAGGTGAGAACATGATTGTTTTTGTGCATAATATTTGGATCTTTTTATTTTGATCTGGCCACAGAGTATTGGGCAGTTGCAGCTATGCAGTGACCCTTGTTTGAAGGGTCGAGAAGGCCTAACTAAGGCCTATTATACTAGCCACAACCACAGATAGTATAGCGCATTTGTGTCAAGAAGGTAGAGGGCGGTTTCCTTGTAAATAAAACCAAATCCGTTGCTGTTCATAACTCTAAGAATGTAGGATGTTTTGTGGAGATTCCCAAGGCTGAACATGTATACAAAGAGGGAAAACAAGCAAGGAAGGCTAGTTGGATAAGGGAACTATAGTATTGGAATAGGTATTAGGGTTGTTATTAGATGCCCTAACCAAGGCTTAGAAGTGCACAAAAGCTGAGGACAAGAGGAGCATAGAAAATATATGTTTGGTCTCTTCTTGTTGATTGTGTTTCGATAGATAGATGTGGGTCTAGGTTGGATAGTTTGAGGAGTCCCTTGGAATCCAAATGGAAGGCCTTCATAAGTGTTGGATGCCCTAACTAGGAGCAGACGCTACATCAGGATTGGCCACTCGTGGTCTATTGGAGGGCAGCGTGAGAGTGGACCAAGTGTGGACATGGATTGGGCATTTATGGCCTAGTGGACAACAGTGTGATAGTGCCCAAGTTGGATCCCGGTGTGCACCATCTTCATGGACCAAGGTGGTTTCTAGAGTGGAAGTTGTTGAGCTCATTGGTATGATCAACTAGGAGCATTTTTTGTAACCCGAAACTTGTGTGTGGAGAAGGACTTCTACAGCGAATGATGGGTAGTCCTCCTAGCCTGTGTTCATTATGGAAGATGGACATATTTCAATGATAGGTGGTATCCCTTCATGCCCTATGTTGGTATTCATTAGAGCAGTGTAGGAAGACCATAATGGGCTGAAGTCCTTGAGTAGCTAAGGAGAAAATGTGGGTAGGGTGAGAGTTGTTCACAAGTGGAGCTATGGACAGCTCAAAAAGAGTCTCGACACCTTGTGCCCTTCGTGCCCTATGTTGGTATTCATTGGAGCAGTGCAGGAAGACCATAATGGCTGAAGTTCTTGAGTAGCTAAGGAGAAAAAGTGGGTAGGTGAGAGTTGTTCAGAGGTGGAGCTATGAACAACTCGAGAGGAATCTCGATGTCTTGTGCCCTTGATGCAATAAGGCACAACTAGTTAGCAGATTAGATAGCCGAGGTTTAGTGGCCATATGGACTTGGATCGTTGATAGAGGCAATGTTGTAGATCGAGAGCCAATGGAATGAGTGAGCATAGGGTACAACCGAGGGGAGATGTGAAGTCAACTACATCAGCCAGATGGTCAAAGTATCTTGTTGAGGGTAGATTAGTTGTCGATGGATTGACACCAAGCCCCAAATTTATATTATTGTACTAGTGGATATTTGAGGGCCATGATCCCTATTACAAGAGCCCTAGACTATTGTATTACTCAAGTTGATTAATATAACAAATTTGGGTTATTGTACAAAATTGTAAGAAGTTGTCTATATTTTGTGCACTGGTAGATTTACTGTTATTTATATTATGTTGTGAAAAATAGTTTCGTTGTGATTTTTGGTTTAGTAGCATCATTGATTTAATATATGTGTTTCTTATAAAACTATCATGACTAGAGAAGCAAGAAAAACAAAATAATGTGATTGGGTTAAAGAAATACTCTTACAATACCTTCTCATTTCTTCAAGAAGAATTAGAATGTTCCTTGCATTTTCAAGCTTTCATAACTTTAGAGCATATCAAATGGGTTAAATCTGTATTTATGAATGGGGATCTAGAAGAAGAAGTTTATATTGAACAACCAAAAGGGTTCATTCTAGGAAATGATAAAAACCTTGTTTGAAAACTCAAGAAGGCATTATATGGGCTAAAACAAGCTCCTCGTGCATGGCATTATCGCCTTGACAAGTATCTTCAACAACAAGGTTTCACTAAGGGATCTACAAGTAGCAATCTATATATAAAAATGGATGATGGTAAACTTTTAATAGTTATTGTTTGCGTAGATGACATCATATTTGGAAGCAATGAAGATTCTATGAGTCAAATTTGTGCCTCAGTCATGCAGCAAGAATTTGAAATGTCATTACTTGGTGAACTAACATTTCTCGGTCTTCAAGTTCAGCAAGCAAAGAATGGTATCTTTCTCTCACGGACTAAGTACCTCAAGCAGATTTGAAAGAAATATGGAATGGAATACCACAAACCTGTATGCACAACAATGGTAACAGGGTTTAACATCAATTCACATTATGATTCTCCCCCATTAAATCAACCAGAATACAGATCTACGAGAGCTTGCACTACCTTATAGGCACAAGACCAAACATAGTGCATGTAATTGGGAGTGTTGGACGATTTCAAGCAAATCCTAAAGAAACTCATCTCCATGCAGTCAAGAGAATATTCAAGTACCTACAAGGTACTCAAGATTATTGTCAATGGTATCCCAAACATATATATTTTTCTCTTCATGTTTACACAGATGCAGATTGGACAAGTAATGTTGATGATCAGAAAAGTACTAGTGGAGGAACATTCTATTTTGGACCCTGGTTGGTATCATGGTTCAGCAAAAAACAAAGCTTTGTTGCTTTATCTAGAACTGGAGCAGAATATGTTGTTGTTGCATCTTGATGTACTCAACTTCTATAGATGATGCAAACATTACAAAATATTCAAATCACTTGTCCTGAACCTATACATATTTTGTGTGGAAATAGTAATGACATTAATGTTTCTAAAAATCATGTCATGCACTCAAAAACCAAGCAAATTCCAATCAAATATCACTTTCTAAGAGAAAATGTACATGAACAAAAGGTCAAACTAGTGTATATTCCCTCATAGTTACAAGTTGCAGACATATTTACAAAGCCTCTTCCACATGATTCCTTGGAATATCTCAAATAGAAACTAGAAGTGGTCTTTGTTTCATCACTTCATTAATTATTCTGAAGATATTTCATATTCAAGGGGAATAATATTTATGTTGTTTTGATGTTCATGTTGTTTATATTACTGGTAGTACATCTAATGTAGTAATAGTGAACAAGTACAGACAGTACAGGCTCAAGGGGAGTTGTGGTTATGAAAAATTTAACATTTTTCTTTTTGTACATAGATATTATCAAGTACAGTCACGTATATACGCAAGTTTTGATCTAGACAGTGGCGTATTTTTCTATATGATGAAGAAATAGTGGGATAGACTCAGGGAAAGGCTATGATGTGCTTCAGATAGTTCTTATTTGGCATTCTGGTCCTAATGTTAAATGGTGCTACTTAGAAGTGGTGTTGTCTCATGATGGTTTATGAGTTGTTGCAATATGACATTGATTCTTTGATGAACTTTCTGATTGATGAAGATACTTTGATGTCCTAAGTTAATGTGATCATATCTGGCGATGAACAGTTACACAAGTTCGAGGGGAGTTATGCTTCTAATAGTGCATCATTGGCATTATGATTTTTTTAGCATTTTGGATTGGTATATACCCTGCAAGATGTTGTTAAGACACATGTTGTTGAAGTGTTTGTTGTCACACTTAATGCTTATGGTGCATATTCTATATGGTGTATAATATTTGTTGATGACTATCATGGTCTTACTGAGGTCTTTTGTTTTGGTTATAAATTCCATATCTGTCTCTTGAGGTAAAGGTCATGTAAAGACCTATGTTATAAATCATTGTAAAATTCAGTCATGTATGGACTATTATGATCAAGTCATGTAATCCCATCATCTTGGGCATGTAGTGTAATGTTGAGACAAATATCTAACCCAATTGTGTTGGGTAATCAATGTAAACATGAGTCATTGATGATAGGAAAGGTCATGTTTGGTTGAGTCCTAGAGTCATGTACTTCTTTACATATCTTCAGAAAATTCAACATGTGCTCAAGGGGAACATGATCAATGTTCATATTCAACAAATCAAATCTGCAGCACTCATGTCAACAAAGGGAGAGAAGTCTTCATTCAACATTGGTCAGCGTTTTTCCCTTGATGTCAAAGGGGGGGAGAAGCTTGGTGTTTAGGGAATGTTTTGGTGACTTGGGCTAGAAACTTGGTATATTTAACGATGTGTTTACAGATATCTACAGATGATGGTGACCAAACACCAAAGTGGTTGCCATTAAGTCCAAAGGGGGAGATTGTTGGCATTATAACAAATGTGTTATCCTTGATGGCAACCTACTTAATAAAGACGTCAAAATGATGGTAGCAAAATGGGTATTCAGGAAAGTACAGATGTAACAGAAAGCTTGGACAAAGGAATATCAGTTCAGAGACAGAGGAATGATAAAGATGAAATTTGAAGAACTATACGCGAGTTTTGAGAAGTAAATTTGCGTACATGCACAAACATGGTGAAGAAAAGTCACGTACAGTTTTCGCACCATGGTATTCTAAATACCAGGTGTCTTTACCATGATATAGGCTCATAGTTATGAGCACGACGACAAATATTTGATCTTTTCAAGGAATACCATCGACATAACTATGGATTTGACCCATGGTATTGGCTAAGCCCTAAACTATATAAAGAGATGGAGATAAAAGTGTTAAGTGTGCATAATTTGATTTATTGATGAATTGTTTGATCTGAAAAAAGTGTGCACTTGGGAGTGTAATGATGGATCAAATATTATAGATCTAAAATGAATACACACTAAATAATTTGCTTATGGGTTAATAGATTTGTGATGATGATGTTATAATGTGTATTTTACAGTGTGTTCTAAGATTTGGTTTTGATTGATGATCTGTTGTGCAACGAAGGTACTATTTAGTAGTTACATATCTATGTGCAGTTTTTCTTCAGAAAGTTCGCGTACATACGTGAATCGACTTTTGGGTAGTCACGTATCAATTCTATAGTATAGACAAATCTGCACGCGAGTATGCCTCTTGAAATGCACGTACATATGTGCAAGTGTCTCATAAGGGATGTGGACATATACTAGGGTTTTGTTGTATATGATGTCTGATGAGTGTTGTGTTTGTATTCGTTTGTCAATGAAGTCTTCGATAATAATCTCTGTTTGACAATGTTGACTAAGGTTGAACTAATTATGTTATGAAATGTTGAATTGTAATGATACTGTGATTAGATGATCTGTATTTGGCTTAGAGATATGTGACAAGGTCGGTATTTGTTTCAGTGATCGATTTTTTATCACTTAATGCATTTGGAAAGAAATATCTTGATTATAAGAAATATCATGATTTTTTATAATCATGATTATAAGAAATATCATGAATTTTTATAATCATGATATTTGATTTTAATTCCATAGTTGAAAATTTGTCGTTTTTGTGAATCATGGTATTTTATCTTTAATATTGTGGTTGAAAATTGTTATAAGTATTTATCTTTAACATAATCACTAAAAATTGTTGGAATTTTAAAGCTTTTCAAAGACATGATATTTTATCTTTCATGTCGTGTATGAAAATCATTGGAATTTTAAAGTTGTCTACGTCATGATATTTTATCTTTAACACCATTGCTAAAAAATGTTGAAAATTTACCCCGGGAAATTTTTAGACAATAAAATAAAAATAAAAACAATATTTCAGCATCAACAATTCAATTTTTGGGGCGTTTTTTGTATAAAAAAAATTGGTTTACCCAAAAATAAACATCGTTCCTACACTTCATTATCAAATTGTGTTTTCATGTTTTTTTTGGGGTTTCTTTTGCTAGAATTCGCATTTTTGTTGTTACAATTCCCTTTGATTGGTAACTTTGTTGACTAATTTTTTGACAAATTCCAACAATAATATTAATCTTTCATTTTTATCTTTTTGACCAATTTTATCAATAATAGATTAATAGTAATTCAAATCACAATATTTATCTTTCATTTATATTTTTTCCAGTATAAAAATGAATATTATTCATTCTCCCACACAAACTAAACTAATGTGCTACATGAACAAAAAGATTCTCCTTTACATATGATACAAGGCACAATGTCAATCTTGAGCAACGAACCAACCATACAAATATGTCAAAACGATTCTCCTTTACATATGATACAAGGCACAATGTCAATCTTGAGCAACGAACCAACCATACAAATATGTCAACAATGGTGACAAAACAAAGGTCTCACACCATCTTGTGCAATGCAATCATACCCTACATGCATAAACAAAATAACTATTGAAACCAAAAATATAAACACACCACCTTTTTCAATATTTTATGTTATTTTCTGTGTCGTTCCCCTTTTTCTACCATGTCTCGATCATGCAAAAGGCAAATGGTAATGGCCAATGGACTATTAAACAACTTTCATGGGCTTGGTTATATAATATATATAGTCATGCTGATAAATACGAGTGATGAGTTGGAAGTTGACGTTTATTACCAAATAAATTACTAGTTAGTTTTTCAAAATTTCTTTTGTATCTACTAACTAAAACAAGCTCTCATCTAATAACCATAGAAAATTAGAATTGAAATCATTACTCTCAAAAACCGCATGGCTAATTGCAATTCTAGCATTAAAATCTCCTAACAAAAAAATAGTGCTCTCATCTAATAACCATAGAGAATTAGAATTGAAATCACTACTAGAGAATTAGAATTGAAATCACTACTCAAAAATAATTTGACTAATTGCAATTCTAGCATTATAATCTCTTAACAAAAAGATATTACCTTCATTCCTTGAACGGTAAATATCTTCTTATTTTAAAGTATTGTAGGAACAAATTTTGTCTAAATTGTTTTTCTTATCAAAAAATATAATTAATAGGCATTAACAAATTATCATATAAATCCTCCTCAAATTGAAGTATGAGATTTCTTTCCAAATGCATTGATTGAGAAGGTCTATCGTATGCAACCAACATTAAGGACAAACATGATTTATATTCAAATGCACTAATTGAGATGGCCTCTTTTATAAAAAAAGAATGAAGAGAAATATTTTTTTATATATAGTATGTTAAGCCTCCAATCCCTTTGCAAAAAAAATTCTTGTTTCGTACTAACAACAAGACAAATCCTTTTATATTAAAGTACTTAGACTCATCATGCTCCCATGCCTCAACTAGAAAATAATATCAATATGACTCAAAATCCAACTTACCATAACGACTTTACTGTATTCCCATTTGTAATGTTCCAAATTCCTATTATCATATAATATAATAATCTTTGAAGTTTCTCCGAGTCTCATGTTTATATAGATTTTCTTCCGGATCCATCGCATTCAATTTCTTTTTAGATCGACATTTCGAACCAGCAACGGTGGTTCATCTTCAAGATGTGAAAGAAAGATTGAAACACTGGTCTTATTTGTCAAATATATAGAGATGTATGAAATGCTTAGCCGACAAATCTTTAAATTATTTTTAATTGTTCTATTTAATTGTATTATTGTGATATTTCATTATCTTAATTTTATTAGTACTAATTATTT
>APFE031055466.1:305772-328823 GCA_000404065.3 Pinus taeda | reverse complement strand
GTTATATCTATATTTATTTCATTATATTTATTTATTTTATTATTTTAATTAATTATTAATTTTAATTGTTATGAATTCTACTTGTTTTTGTTTTAATTTTTAATTTGTTTTAGGATGCGTCGTCTATTCTAATAGTGTTAATTAACCCTCTCGTCTATTCTAATCGTGTTAATTAACCCTTTCTCTTTTAGTCATTATGTTTGATTATTATGGTTAAGATATTTTCAATTGATGATTATTGTTAAATTATATTTTAATATAGTCATAGTGTGTTAATTTACATAGAATGGATTAGATTTTTAGGTTAATTAGAGGAGGATTATAATTGGGTAGGGGTAAATTTGGATGATAGGATTGGAATCCAGTTTTCGCTTATAGTCCATCCATCATCTCTATTGAGGTTATTAGGGTGTTTGCTAATTTCTATGGCTTCTCTGAATTTCCTTATGAAGTAGTGATCACTTTTAGCTAAAATTCGGGTATCCTCTACGTAGATTTGGTGCTTAGATTTTTCAGAATGTTCAGCTAGAGCTGAGGATTTGGATCGATTGTGTTTAATGTCCGCTGAGTGTTCCTCGATTCTTGTGCTAAAAGATCTCCCAGTGTCACATACATAGGGTTTACCGCATGAGCAAGGAATTAAGTAAACACCTTTATGGCATTTAGGATCAATTTTGTCTTTGACTTAATTAAGGCAGTTGCAGATAGTGTTTAAAGGTTTGAAAGTGGTTAGAATTCCATTATTTTTCAGGATGCGAGAAATTTTGTCTGTAGTCCCTAGTATGCAAGGGAAGTTGACTTTTCCATTTATATTATCAAAGTTTTTATTTTTGTTCGGACAAGTGTTAGCCTTATTTATGGCTTTGATCGCTTAATGTTTCTTGTATCCGTTTTTTAGGAAAACTTCAGTGACGTGTTCTATTTCTTTTTCTAGGTGTTCTTTGTCAGAGATTCTAAAGGCTCTGGTTGCTAATGTGTTGAGGACTCCTAGTTTTTGGGTAAGATGATGATGTGAGGAGGCATGTAAATATTGTTCGGTGTGAGTCTTTTTTCTATATCCCTAGTGGGATATAGAGGCATCATCATCCCTAGTGTTGAGGATATCAAGGAAGGAAGGTTTTTGTTGATCTCAACTTCCATAGTGAATTTTATGGAAGGGGATAAACTATTTAAGTGTTGTTTGAAGGTTTCTAGGGTTTCCCTTCCATGAGGCCATATGATGAATGTGTCAACCACATATCTTTTCCACAGTTTAGGTTTTAAAGGTGCAGTCATAAGGGCCTTGTTTTCAAAGTCCTCCATAAATAAATTGGCAATAATAGGGGACAAGGGTGACCCCATGGCATCTCCACACCTCTGTTCATAAATATCTTCCATTACACTCAAAAAGGTTGACCTAAGGCAAATCTCTATGAGCTTAGATGTGTCTAGACCTATTAGTTTGCAGATGACCTCCATGGCATCATTGATGGGGATATTGGTATATCCAGAGGTGACATCAAAACTAACCAAAATGTCATTTTGATCAAGTTTGATGTTCTTGATTTCTTCAATGAATTGGGTTGAGTCTTTGACAAAAGAGTGTGTTTCCTACTAGCGGTTTTAGTTTCTTCACTAGGTGTTTTGCTAGATGGTATGTAGGTCCATTAATCGTGTTTACTATTGGTCTGAGAGGGATGTCTTCTTTATGAATCTTGGGGGCTCCATAGATTCTTGGTGTGTATGGATTGTTGACTATGAGATTTTTGTTGTCTTGTATCTTACTAGTTTTTATTAAGTTGCATACTTTTTTGGAGATCTTGTTTAATGGGTTTTTGTTGAGTTTTCTTTAGCAGCGACTTTTATTTAGATGATCTAGCATTTTTGTTTTATAGTCATTTTTGTTCATGATGATGGTGGCTCCTCCTTTATCTGCTTTCAACACCGCAATATCAGGGTTGGAGTTCAAGGTTTTGAGAGCTAGATATTCTTGTTCGCTGACATTGCTTTTGGGGGGTTTTGCTTTCCTAAGGGTGATGGAACAGTCTTTCCTAATTTGTTTTTTTATGTTGTCAGGAAGGTTCATTATGCCATATTCAATATTGCACAGAATGTATTCAACAGGGATCTTGCGTGGTGTGATGGAAAAATTTAATCATTTTCTTAGTAAATTTAGGATGTGTTCATTCAGTTGAAGGTTGGATAAATTTATGACCAGATTATCTTTTTTTGACATAGGTTCACTAAGATTGTTTTGTTTTTGGTGCTTGTGTGTTGCTGTTTTCACAGGTTGGGACAGCGCAGGTTGGACTGGAGGGGTGGTTTGGAGCGTGCCTAACAGCGGTTGGGATTGCTTGGGCTGGGGTATGGTCAAGTTCTTGTGGGAGGTGTTGTGTTGCGTTTTTTGGGGCTGCGTGCTAATATGGGCGTTGCTGTATTGTGAGGGGTCTAGGCTGCTAGTCTCCCTGTCTGAAAAGCATGGGTCCTAACTCTCAAACACAATTTGCTATCATTGATAAACATTTGAAATTTTACAATGATTGAATCCACTACAAATAGGGTCATGTTTACACGTCTCGTCATTTTCAAAACGGTGTCAAACGCTCACAAGCTATGAAAATTGTAAGCTTAAAAAAAGAACCATCAGAGAAAATAATTTAAGAAATGCTGTCAAATACACAACTTGTGCAGAAAACAAAATTAACTAAGACATGATTTTTTACCAATATCAATCACACGATTGCTCAATGAAACAATCAGACGATATTGCTTCATACAAGTAACTATTTTTCCCGTCTAGATTTTGAGTTTCTCCAGATAAACGGTGACTCAAACGGAACATTATCTCAATTTTTATTCAGGGGGTGCAGCTTAACCATAAAATGCAGAGGCACTTGCAAAATATATGCAGGACTCTGAAAAAGGCAACAAAATTTGAAAAGGATTCTTCAACAAGTAGTGTCAAAAACAACAATTACAAGAAGTCCAGCCGCTACAGAATGTGACGATCCTAAGAGATAATATCTATTTATTAGCTACAACACTTGAGACTCTTATTTCACACATTCTTAACTGCGTGCCTCTCTTTTCACGGGCAAAAGATAAACGCCAAAAACTAATGAGATCCTTCTTGAACTTTCTGCAGGAGATTTTGCACAAAAGCATTTAGCTCCACTGACTGATGGTATGTTCGACAATCTCAAAGAATACAGATTGTAAATGACACAAATCATCCAAAGAAAATGATATTCAGTACGATTACATTCAAAATTACATATAATGTACAATTTCTATTTCGTACATTCTCGAAATTGGAACGCCAGCGAACATAGCAGAAGGCCAAAACATTAACTCTTTGACTGAGACAAAAAACTTAAATATATACTATGAGGTATAATGTTGATGAAATGAACGGTAGCTGTGATCACGGAAAAGAAAACACGGTTGCCTCAAACATGATGTAGAAAAAATATTACTTTACTGATCAATTTCACTAAGATAACATCCCTCGATACAGTTTCAATATTATTATTATATTTGATTCGAGTATGAGAAGTCCATTCAACAAGAAAACAGGGTACTACTTTCTGGCCCGCAGTTATATACATACTACAAACATTATGCAAAATAAATAATACAAATCAATCGATGCAAAATATTTACTTTACCGATCAATTTAACTAATATAACATCCCCTGATACAATTTGAATATTTGACTATAAGTTCATTCAATAGGAAAACAGGATACTCTTTCTGGTCTGCAATTATATACATACTCTAAACATGACGCAAAATAAATAATACTTTACACGCACCGATTTGACTAAAATAGCATTCCCTAGATACAGCTCAAATATGAAGCAAGACAAGGTCATTGAATGACAAAACAGAATCGAAGGCTATTATCAAAAAGCAGGGCTCCGGGTGCGTGTTTCACTTGATCATAGTCATAGTGATTCATCCAACTGACTAGCCATTCTTTTTGTAAATGCCTATGATTAAAGAGAGAAACATGTAGCTCCATCCTATTTAAGAATCCAGGAAATCCAATTCAGTTATTTTTGGAATGACTTTTAATAATTCTAACTTGTGATCTACGCGTGCATCTGATTAGAGATGTCAAATACGTTTAAGGTTACACATTTGACACCAGTGCCCTTCAGCAACTTCCCAACCAGTATCACCACACAATCACATCCAGCTGGCAATGTTATAACAGCTAGTCAAATCTCATTAAAGACTCCATGTACAAAGTTTTCTTCACCTAGAGAAACTTTTCATAGCCTCTCTTTGAGTTCAAGTGTTTGAATGATAAAAAGTCTCTTCGTGGAGACAACCTCCTCTTACTATATATCAAATGCAGTGTAGTTTGACTCAACTAAATCATGCAAATCTTACCTAGTCTTGGCTCAGACAGGTACTCACCTTTGAAACTCACCACTCACCAGAGTTGCTAACACTCACCATATACTTGCCATCAAACTCAGCAATACTTTTTATGTACATATTGTGAATGGTGTTGTCATTGATGCCAACATCACTCTTTTTAGAGTGACTTCTATTAATTCTAAACTTGTCATCTACGTGTGCATCTGATTAGTGATGTCAAATACATGTAAGGTTGGACATTTCACACCAGTGTGTCCTTCAGCAACTTCCCAGCCAGTATCACCACACAAAACCACATCCAGCTAGCAATCTTATAACAGCTTGTCAATTCTCATTAAACATTATTCCATGTACTAAGTTTTCTTCATCTAGAGAAACTTCTCATGGCCTCTCTTTTGAGTCAAGTGAAAGAGTTTGAATGACATGGAGGAAGCCTCCTCTTACAATATATCAAATGCAGTTTAGTTTGACTCAACTAAAACGTTCAAATCCTACCAAGTCTTGGCTGGGACAAGTACTTGCCTTCGAAACTCACCACTCGCCAGAGTTGCTAACACTCGCCAAAAACTTGCCATCAAACTCAGCCATATTTTTTATGCACATAGTGTTGAATAGTGTTGTCATTAATGCCTTGGAGTGACCTTCATTAATTCTAACTTTTGATCTACACATGCATCTTATTAGAGATGTCAAACACATGTATGGTTGGACATTTGACACCAGTGTCCTTCAGCAACTTCCCAACCAGTATCACCACACAAAATCACATCAAGCTAGCAATCTTATTACAGCTTGTCAAATTTCATTGAAGACCCCATGTACTAAGTTTTATTCATCTAGAGAAACTTTTCACAGCCTCTCTTTTGAGTCAAGTGAAAGAGTTTGAATAATACGAAGCCTCTTCGTGGAGGCAACCTCCTCTTACAATATATCAAATGCAGTGTAGTTTAACACAACTAAAACATGCAAATCTTACCAAGTCTTGGCTGGGACAAGCACTCACCTTTGAAACTCACCACTCGCCAGAGTTGCTAACACTCACTACAAACTTGCCATCAAACTCAGCGATATTTCTTATGCACATAGTGTTGAATGGTGTTGTTATTGATGCCAACATCAGTGTTTTTGAAGTGACTTTTATTAATTCTAACTTGTGATCTCTGCATGCATCTGATTAGAGATATCAAATATATGTATTTTGATATTGAGCAGAGGTGGATCCAGTCTAAAAATATATGAAACGTGGTCCATTGCAGTTAATTAAATGTCAAAGCCTTCAAAGAAAGTGGTGACTTGTTGAGTAGGGTGGCAGGGTGGTGCAAGGAGGAGAGTGTAGTTTCCTTCAGGCTGGAGCCTGAGAACACTCTAGGGTGGCATGGTGAGAAAAGTTTTAACACTGGTGAGAAAAGTTAGGCTTGAAGCATCCTTTTCATTTGAGCTGAAAAAACCAAGGTGTTGGAGCTGGAAAAACCAGGGAGTTAGAGCATCCTTTCAGTTGGTGTTGATAAACCAAGGGTTGGAGCCTCCTTCTGGTCGTTGTTGGAGACTCTTGTGTTCGAATAATGCAATGTGGCAGCTATTAATTTCAATTATTTTCTTAACCTTGATACTTTCTAGTGAACTTTGTTATTCTTCTTGTGTTTCTTTTTAGATCTTCATCAAACACATATCAAGAGCAAAATAACAATGGACACAAAAGTTAGGCTCCAACCCAGGGCAAAACCCCTCCAAGGGGAAACCCAAAAACTCTTCTCTTCTTATAGAACCTGCTTCAAATGGGACAACAAAAACCATAACCCTAGACCAAGTCCTCCAAGTACCAAGTCAGCCCTTCAGATTATCACAGCTCAATCCTGCATCAACCACCTTCTATCTGCAACTTCGACCATGCAATTTCATCCTACAATCTGTCCTGCAACTTCGGCCTTATAGTCGTTGCAAAAACCCTAATCCAACTTCTTCAAGAGTCCTTCCTTGAGCAAGAAAATCCCTCCCAAGGTTAACGAGATCAAGACAAAAATTCTCTCTTACAGCGACTTAATATTGCAACTTACTCTCCTGCAATTCGACCCTGCAGCTTCAACCTTCTTTGTAGCTACAGAAACCATAGACCTTCGCAGGCGTGAGATAGATAGAGCCCAAAAACAAGTATTTCTTTTTCTTCTTAGATTTCTCTTGCCTTCTAGACCTTCACTCCTCCTTCCTTGCTTCTTCTTGCCTTAGATCGAATCTTTTCTTGGAAGAACACACTTGTTGGTGAGTGAGTCCCACATGAGGTTGAATTTGTTCCTTTATATAGCCTTTCCAAGGGGTTGAATTCCCTCCTTTAGGTTGACTTGAAGTTGCCAAGGCCAACTTGTACTTTCCAACTTGTACTTTGGAGGTTTCCAGGACTTTCTACATTCAAAACGATACTTTTACAAGATATATTTTTCCTGTAAGGTTCTTATAAACATGATGTTGACTCTCTTAACCCATGACAATATATCCTATGACCTAACAAACCCTAGAAGCATGAAGAACATGCTTTTACGTGGAAGACCATCAATAAAGAGCATGAAACTCATGCTTTAAAATAATAACTTTTTATTTTCTTCTTTTGTTTGTTACATAAGATACATATTGAAATGAGTACAACAATTATGAAGACCAAAACTCGTTACATTTTCGATTTCTTGGAAGTTGGAGCTTCCTGATAATGTAATCTTTAAAAACATATGTTAAAAATCATTTAGTAGTTTTTCTTTTGAAAGAGTTTCCACCTAAAAATCTCTAGTGTACTATTTATGATGTTATGCAATGTTGAAAGGTGTCGTTAATTGTTTAATGTTTACATGATATGATTAAAATCGTTAAAAAGTGCCCAATACTGATATCAGAGTTGATTCCTTCAATTGCAACCTAACAATTGGAAGGCATATATCTCAGGAGAATAGAGATGGGAAAGCCAAGCACACATCCAAACGATCAAAGAAAGTTCCTTGCATTGCAATAGTTTCAGAACCTATTACAGTGAATGAAGAAAATCAGGTTGGTCCAATTCCTTTTTTCGGTGAAGCATACTATGAATTTTGGAAATACAAAATGAAATACTACTTGGGAGCTCTTGGATGTGATCCATGCCATTCAATTATTTGTGGAGACACATCTACCGATGAATCAATAATGTGCAATTCAAAAGCCATGAATGTCATTCTAAGTGGTTTGTCAGATTTTCTGCAAGCCAAAGTGGATCAATGCTCATTAGACAAGAAGCTTTGGGAGAAGCTTCAAAATATCTATTTAGGATGCAAGTCAAGATGAAGATAATGATTATCATAGTTCAAATAGAGCAGATAATCAAATACAAGAACCTAACAATAATGAAGAAGAAGCAGAAAAGGAAATGGAGAGAGAATTAATCAATGCCTTCAATGATCTGAAAAAACAAAAAAGAAAAATCATTTACTCTAAGAAGTTGCTTTCCTAAGACTTCAAGTGGAAAAAGCAGAAAAGAAAGAAAAAATCTTGGCAAGCCAAATAAAAGAATCTATTCAGAAGTATGAGGGGGAAGAAATAAGCAGGCTCAAGGAAAGGCAAAAGAAGCAATTGCAAGATGTTGAAAAGAAGGATCATGTCATTAATGAAAAGCAACAAGAAGTGGCTTGCTTAAGTATTAATCTACAAGAGCAAGAAGGAGAAAAGGCATTTTGACAAGTCATCTCAAGGGAAGATCTTAGAACCTAAGCATGCTTGAAGTAGATTTCAATCAACATGAAAGAAAACTTGAAGAAGAGATCGTCTCCCTGAAGAACCAACCTAATGAAAGCAAGTGAAGCGTCCTACAATGAATGTTGTTTTTCCACAATACTGGTGTCTAGGATAGAATCTTAAATCACTGACACTACCAAACCAAGTATCACAACATATTACAACAGAATATAAACAGCAGTAAATCACACGTGCACAAATATAGACAAATTTTCAACCCAACTTTGTTATATTAGTCAAGCTAAATAATACAACAACCTAGGGCCTCCCATCCCAAGGATAATGGCCCTCATACATCCACTAATACAAAGATACAAAATTGGGGCTTGATGTCTGTCCATCGACAACCTATCGACCCTCAACAAGATACTCTGACCATTTGGCTGATGTAGCTTGCAGTCACAGCTCCTCTCAAACGTACCCTATACCTGCTCTAGATGAAATAAACGGGCTCAAGGAAAGGAAAAAGAAGCAATTGCAAAATGTTGAAAAGAAGGATCGTGTCATTAATGAAAAGCAACAAGAAGTGGCTTGCTTAAGTATTAATCTACAAGAGCAGGAAGGAGAGAAGGCATTTTGACAAGTCATCTCAAGGAAAGATCTTAGAACTTAAGCATGCTTGAAGCAAATTTCAATCAACATGATAGAAAACTTGAAGAAGAGATCATCTCCCTGAAGAACCAACCTAATGAAAGCAAGTGAATCTCTGTGCAATGAATGTTATTTTTCCACGATACTGGTGTCTAGGATAGAATCTTAAATCACTGACACTACCAAACCAAGTATCACAACAAAATATAAACAGCAGTAAATCACATGTGCACAAATATAGACAAATTTTCAACCCACCTTTGTTATATTAGTCAAACTGAATAATACAACAATCTAGGACCTCCCATCCCAAGGATAATGCCCCTCATACATCCACTGATACAAAGATAGAAAATTGGGGTTTGATGCCAGTCCATCGACAACCTATCCACCCTCACCAAGATACTCTGACCATCTGGCTGACGTAGCTTGCAATCACAACTCCTCTCGGACATACCCTATACCTGCCTAGTCCTTTAGCTCCCAATCTATAGCACTGGCCTCTATCAATGCTCCAAGTCCATCTAGCCACTGAACCTCGGTTATCCAATTTGCTCACTAGTTGTGCCTTATTCCATCAAGGGCACAACACATCAAAACTCCTGTTGAGTTGTTTACAACTCTGTTTGTGAACAACTCTCATCTGCCCAATGCTGCTCCTCAACTACTCAGGGATTTTAGCCCACTATAGGCTTCCTGCGTTGCTCCAATGTGTTGAAAAATGTGTAACTAGGTTCGGTGATTATAAATATGAAATGTACTTTTGATTCTTGCATTTTGTAAAATGAAAGAAAAATTATTATTGTTATTTTTGGAACAAGGGTTTCATACCCAAAGTCTTTTATTTTAGAGGTCAAGCACCCATTGAGTGCTTTTAGGGTTTGTCCTAGGTCAAGAAGTCAAAAGAGTCATTGTTATAAGTAGAAGACCCCATCAGGCACACTGTAACTTGTAAAGAAAATTATTTCTATATTAAGAAGTGTCAAAATACCCTTCAAGACCAAGTCGGCATGGCAGCTGAGAAGTTAGCCTATTTTAAGGAGCCACGTCCACCTTGGGAAGCCTATATAAAAGAGGGAACTTGACCTCCTTTGGACTCACTCATTCAAGCAAAGGAGAAGAACAAGAAAGGCTAGCGAAGAAGAAAGAGGACGAAGAAAGATTGTTTCTGGGCTACTTCTCTCTCACACATGCAAAGAAGGAATGTAAGGGTTTGTTGCTTTAAGGTCGAAATTCTCTATCTGTTGTAAGACAATCAAAGTTGTTGGAAGGACCTAATAGGTCACCTACTAGCCATAGACAAGGAAGCAAGGCAAGCGAAGTTTCTAAGAGGCTTTGGAAGGCTAATTTTCCTCACATGTGTGGATGCAATTGCAATTGCAAGGGGGCAAAAATTTCAGACCTGCAGTAGAGGTCAAAATTCTGAAGTTGGGGGGTCAAAGTTGTGTTGTTGTTAGAGATTTCACTGGGTTTGACTTGGATAAAGGATGCACATCGTTAGGAGAGGTTGGACTTGGTCTGGGGGGGTATTGGTCTTGGTCTAAAGTTCTTAAACTTTGTCAATTGAAGAATCTATAAAAAGAGAAGGGATTTACAGGTTTTCCTCCCAAGTGGAGAGGTTTTGGCCTTGCCTTGCAACATATATTTTGTGTTCTTGTGTACTATTGTTCTTGTTTTGATAGTTGTTTGATGATAGATGAACAAAATAATAAGTAAAGAGGCTAATAAGTAAGAAAAAGTAAAAATACATCACAAGCAATTATCATAGAAAGAGAAATCATCCTAACTACTGCCCTATAGATTTCTCAACACAATGAAGACTAACATAGGACAATCAAGGCTGTCACCTATCACTACAAGATGTCCATCTTTCACAATGAACACGGGGCTAGGAGGATTGCCCATCTTCTATTGTAGATGTCCTCCACATGCAAGTCTAGGGCTACTGAAAACTCCTCCTGGCTTATCAATCCCTTGAGCTCTTCTTCTGCCACTCTAGCAACCACCTTAGTCCATCAAGATGGTGCACACCAGGCTCCAACTTGAGCACTATCACGCTAGCCTCCAACAGACCATAAATGCCCAATACAACACCAACAAACACATCCTTCAGATCTGCTCAACATCATCTAACTAGGGCTCTGCAGATCTTCCCTTTGCTCTACAATAAAGGAGCTATTGCGCAAATCTAGGCACCCAACACCATCGTAGCATTTGCCCACTGGTTAGGGCTTCTAACAGTGCTCCAAATTTGTCCTATTTAGGACCTACATGCACCTAGCAAACAAACAACTCAAATATACCAATACATACCTAGGGTTGATGTGTCACTGCTGCAACTTACATGATCTGGTTAGGGTTTGACATAAGTCCATGTCAACCTTTCTAAACATCAAAGCAGACCTCCCTATAGTTGTGGTTGCCTTTCTTTAGTCTCATCCTTTAATGTGTTGCCATCCCAATGTTAATGTTTTAAAACTCTGACTCTGACTCGGTATCGACTCGGCCGGTTTGATTTCAATGACTCAATCGTTGTAAAAAATACATTAAATATTTATTATTTATGATAAAACATAATTTTAAAGATTTTCATTCATGTTTCCAAACACAAAGCATTAGAATATAGGGAGAAGACAACATATGATCAAAGTAGGCTCATGAATATATCCATTATATCAAAATGGCACCCAGTGCATTGTCCAATACATACATGATATAGAGATCAAAACAAAAACACATAACCAAGAAGGGACAATATACTGATTTAATAAACATGGTAACTTTAGGACAATATACCAAGAAATTTAGAAGGGTCCTACCCTTCCTATCAATCCATCCATTAGACATCATTGTGCATCCAGAGACCTCCCATGACTGCTACAACTCCGCCAATCTAAATTTGATGTCCTTTTCTACCTACAAGATTGGCCCCCGCAACTACTCATGTAGCAATTTTGTGCTTTGGGCCCACAACAGTGATAGCATCACACATTGTTTGCCAAAATGGATTGTTTTTGGTGATGTTGAGAGTTAAGTCACTCAAGTAAAGACAACTTCCCATAACTTTATCTATTCTTGCTTCTTTTTTTAATTACTAACTTTATAGAAGGTTGTGCTCCATGTCCAATTCGTGGAACAAAAAATGAGGAGCTCCGAATAACAACGGTAGATGCAATTGTGGAGCCCCTCCCACTACCCTCAAGCTCAGTGTCAGAAGGAAATAGACCAAAAGATCTCTTTGCATGTTCATTTAAATAAATGTTAATAATTATTAGCATAATCCACAAAACATGTAGTCTATCTATGACAAAATTTGGATGTTTTTGTTTGTTTAAGGCATGTTTTGTGACCAATCTTGGCCTAGTCTGTGGCTACTACTAAGGCCAATCTGAATTTATTTCGGCCACTTTCCGAGGTCGAATTTCCATTGATCCAGGTCCAACTCGAAGTCTACAACTCGATGAAACTAAGTCCAAGTCATAGATATTGTCGTTTTGAATTTGGGGGCGCAAACAGCGCTCAAATCGAGTCCATATGAACAACTTATCATCGTCGAAAGTTCACAAAGTTACACAGGAAATGGAAACCATCAAGCATATATGTCCACTGAATAGCCAATTAACTAATGACACATGACACTCCATCATTGGCTCCTTGCCCTACAAAAAAGACCAACAAAAAAAATATATTAAAAAATCCAAAAACCAAAATTCATATAAAACAAACTTCATTAAAAAAGAAATATTAAAAAAAAAGGTTTATTGTATAACCATATGCCATGGTTATTAAAAATGGTTGAACAAAAGGACAAAAATATGGGAACGAATCCATATTTATAAATGCTTATTATTTAACCAAAATAAAACCCACAAATAAATGGTGGTGGTCAAAACTTATTATATCATATGGTTGATTCTAGCAATATTAAATGGCAACGTAACAGCGTGGGGGTTTCATTAACATAATAACCATATATAATATGGTTGATCACCATAAACCAAAAAGGAACCAACGCCAAAGTTAGTATGCATGTGGGAGCCGTGGGGTTTGACCCCAGGCAGGCTCCGAAATAGCGAACCCAATTGCCAACGACCCAATGGGCCAACTTTGGAATCATCACTCAATGAAATTTATATAAAGTGGGATTTTCATTCTCCCAATGGAGAGTCGAGGAGAGCAAAGGAACCACGAGCACCGAGCACAGTTCATTGGAACCTTGACCTGGCAGTGGAACCTTGATTTGGAATCTTGGAGGAATCTTTAGATTCCCTTGGAGTTGATTTTTGACAGTGCCAGAGTCATTCCTAGTTTATACTAAAATTAATCGGAATTTCACAAGGAGTCTGATGGCGTGATCGGTTTTCTGGTCCGAGTAGATTTTTCAGGAGCAAAATGTTGGAGGTGGAACCATGAAGTTGGAACCTTGACACAGGGATCTGCAAGGAATCTAAAAGATTCCTTGGAGGGGGCCCGAAAATGACAGTTTCAGAACTAGGCCAACTTTATACTCATTTTTCTCAATTTTTCGCAAAGAATGTGATGGTGTGATCAGTTTCTTTGTTTGAGTACCCAAATTTCAATCAGCTCACATAAGAGAATCTTTGAAGAATCTTTGAGATTCTCGAGGAGAGCCCAAATTTGACCGAGTCAAAAAGAGGTCAAGTTTACAGTCAAATTTCACGATTTTTCACTAGGAATTCAACCATGTTGTCCATTTCCTCAGTGGAATTGTGAATTTTGAGATCGTCCCCAAAAATGGAGATATAAGACACATTGATCCCATGTCTTCTTTTGATTTTTGTTAAGATGATTTGATTTTGAGATCCTTGTTTGCCACTTTGTTTGAGGATCCTTGTATGCCACTTCATGTAAAAGTTTAGTACTTTTATGAGAGAGCGTCTCATGGAGAGACATGTCACTCTAGTTAAGGGAGTTTTTCCTTGTATTGACAAAGAATACATCATGTACTCATCATCATCTTGCAGCGATTAATAAAGAGGCCTCCCCACTCTTGACACCAAGCTCAAAGATGTAACCCACACTGGGTGAACTCCATTATCACATTGTGTGTGTTCTTTGATTTGATGGTTTCCTTTATGTTTCCTCTCCTTTGAAATATGCACATGTGGTTTTTCATACTCTTTCACATGCAATTTTGCTAACATCACAGAAGTAAAGGATCTTGGTTAATTCTAGTAGCTGAGAGATCCGGATCATTGACCCCCTTCTAAGGAATTGTTTCAGGCTATGTGAGGCATATTTAAAGCTTAGATTGGCCCCTTTTTAGAGGCAATTCGAGCTACCTGAGGAATATACTCAGTCATGTCTGAGGTTGTATTATGACTATGTTAGGGCTAAGATTGAGATAGTTTCAAGGTGTGATTGAAGGCATAACTTCAGCCACCTGAGGCAGGATTTCAAACCTCTATTTGAAGACTAAAAAGCAAGCTTCTTTCTTTGGGCAGCTCAAGGCCTAAACTAAGGCCTATTTGAAAGGCAAAATTGATGGGACATTAAGGGCATACAAAGAAAACAATAAGACTAGTAAATAATTATCTGGGAAAATAAATGTGGATCTGATCTTATACAATAGGCACTATTCTCAGTGCCTAGTTTTACATTTTTCTCGAAGTATATTCCAAAAGGTTGCAGGCCTACTCTATTAATTGGTTGTTTAATATAGTAAGAAATTTAACTTCTTCTTGTCAATAATCCTATGGGCCTTATGGCTAGAAATGTCTATCATTTGTGAGATATTGATCAGAATATGGTCCTCATCAAGCAAGTGTATTTCCAAGTATATTGTGAAGGCATTGATGTTTGTGAGAATGTATTATTGAATAGTGAGAGATTGTTTAATCTTGGGTTTATGTCTAGATGAATAAAAGTGGTGTTGATATGAGGGGAATCACAAAATATGCTCTTGATGTCATTGTTGAGTATTTGTTAATTTGACAACATATTTGTTGCACTTGTAATGATCGGGGGTTCACAAATAATTTGTTAATAATGAGACCCATTACAAGAAGGCTCTCACAAGGATCTTGCAAACAAATGTTTATGTTGTTGCTTAAGGTTTGGTTGAAAAGTCCTTATCATAGCAAAATTGATAAAACTAGGGTTTGGAGCTTCTGTTGAGTAAAGGGCTAAGTACTGTTGCGAATTATTGAAATTTGTGGACAATAGGGTTTGTTATCTTGTTTTAAATGACACTTAAACATTGATCACCAATGATTGTTGCTACTATTGCTACGATTTGAAGACACTTTGTTCTGCAGATGGAGATCAGGGCTTGACACTATTGAAGAGAAGTTTACTATTGAAGTTGCCATGGTTAACTAAGTTGATTTGGTAACCAGAAAGTCTTGCTTATAGGATCTATCTCTATGCTTCTAGGGTTTGCCATTAGATATACATATTGAGCAATAGCAGATTTGTTTGTTGAGCAGGACGTGTTGAGTGCTATTGGGTTTTGATCCTTTTCGTGAGCAGAGAAAGCTCTTATTGTTCCTGATGACCTTGTTCTAGTTAGCAGATTGGTTTGATGTCGTTTATATTGATATTGAGCAAAGTGTATCCAGTCTTAAATATATGATACGTGGTCAATTGTTGTGAATTGAAGATCAAAGCCTTCAAGGCAAGTGGTGGCTTGCTAAGTAGGGTGGCAGGGTGGTGCTAGGGCAAGTTGGAGCTTGCAAGGGGTTGCAACATCCTTTCATTTGGAGCTGAAAAATGAAGGTGATGGAGCATCTTTCAATTGGAGCTTATAAAAGCAGGGTGTTAGAGCATCCTTTTAGTTGGAGCTAATAAACCAGGGGGTTGGAGCCTCCTTCCAGACATTGCTAGAGAATCTTGGAAGTTAGAGCTTACTGTTGATGTAATCTTTAAGACATATATTAGAAAGAATTCAGTGGTTTCTCTTTCGGAGGGTCTTCCACCTAAAAATATCGTGTATTGTTTATGATGTGATGCATTGTTGAATAGTATTGTTAATTGTTTAATGTTTGCATGATATGATTAAAATTGTTAAGTGTCAAATACTAATTCACCCACCTCTCAGTATTGGTTAATATTCCAACACAAAATTTGCTATATTTTAAAGTCATTTTGTATTTGCAGAGACTTGCCAAGTCAACAGCTAAGTCTTTGCCTCAAATAAATAACGTGAATGTATATGAGACAAATGGCTTCAATATTGATGAATATTCAAATACAAAGTTTGTTATATCTTAAGGTCTTTTTGTATTTGCAAAGTCTTGCCAAGTCAACAACTAAGTCTTTGCCTCAAATAGATATCCTCAATGTATATATATGAGACCAAGGGATTGAACACATTAAAGCGAGCAAAACAACAATTTATGTAATAATAATGAGTTATAGTTAAAGGCTTAACATTTCCATCCCCTTCAAACAAGCATTGCCTTCATTATTGATTAAATGTAGATACTTCTATATGAAGATCTCATCTTCCCTAGCCAATTCCACCATTAGTAGGTTCTTCCACTCTTAGGTACTTACTAATTGCTCTAGTCAATAGATTTTGGATACACGTTTCAATGATGGTTTCAATGTCTAGTATGAATTTTCCTCTTCGTCAAGCTATGGCAAAATACTCTAAGCTAGGATCTGTCACTAATTGTCTCTTTAAAGAAAAAGCATGGAAGATTGAATGTGCACATGAAGTAACTCCAATATATAAGACATAATTCCCATCCTCTACAACACCTTGTAGAGAACATAACACTTAGCTGCTAGTTTATTGTCTTATTTTTGTTGCTTAAACATACTGAACACCAGTTTATCCAATTGCAACATCGAAAAGTACCTAATCCCCCACTTCAAAATACTTTTCACCAATGTTTTAAAAAATAGTCGAGCCAAATAAGACTCGGCCGAGCCAATCCCTGGCTGGGTCGGCTTGGTGGCTGAAACGGAACGGTTGGTCAGGTTGTTACCGAGCCGACTAAGTCAGTCATCAACTCGATCGACTCAGTAACAACCCGACCAGCGTGGTAACAACCTGGCTAGCTCGGCTCTTTGAAAAAAATCTTGAAGCACATTTGCCAAAAGTTGTTCCGCCTCCTACATATCAACGATTGGGTTGTTGTTTATTGCATATTTATGACCCTAAATAATCTATCACTGTAAGAAAGTTTTGAAAATTAAAAGGTCGAAGTATGGTTATCCTAGTGGCATGAATTGAAACAATGCATTGAGCCATACAATGTTTTTAATAAGGCAAACGTTCTGGCAATGGACTAATAGATACATATTTACTTCTGATTGTTCTGCAGCTTGACCAGAATTAAATCAATGGTTTTGAGACTTCATTAGGGGCAGATTTCTTGAAATCATCTCCAGCAGTCTAGGTAGAAGCATGAGATAGGTCGTCCTATAGCAAAGGCACAAATTTGAAGACATTTGTTGATCAGTTCATTGGCTTATCATTTGGGAAGCTATGATTGGTTGCAAAGAATTGGTATTATTGTTGTTGTAGTCTAGTGATTGTCCTTGGGCTAAGGCAGAAAAGAATCCTGGCATTGGTGGCTAAGTATGAACTTTGTATTGGATAGTGGACTAGGTGCCATTTTGATATAATGGATATATTCATGAGCCTACTTTGATCATAGGTTGTCTTCTCTCTATATTCTAAAGCTTTGTGTTTGGAAACATGAATAAAAATCTTTAAAATTATGTTTTTTTATAAAAAAATCAACATTTAATGTATTTTTTACAATGACCGAGTCATTAATCAAACCGGCCAAGTCGATATCGAGTCGGGGTTGGAGTCAGAGTCGGAGCCGACCCTTGGTTGTTTTCGAACCGGAGTCAGAGTTTTAAAACATTGCTTTTCACTACAACGTTCTTTTGCATGTCGTTGCCACTCAACAATTGGAGAACCTCTCATCACTACTAGTTGTGATTATCATAGCTTGAACATTAAGCTTCCCTCTCAAGAGTGTTGTGATGGATGGAGGATGATACCCATAGAGTGTCGTAAACACAGACATTTGGATGAAGGATGGAAGTCTTATATCACCTTTGACCAAAGCAATTGTTTATTAAATGCGAAGCAATGGAGATAACCTTCCCAACATTTATCTACTATCTCAATTTTTCCATCACATTAGGAAGGAGAGGGTAAGAGGAACTGTGAGCCAATCAAATACCCATACAAGAAAACAAGTCCTTCCAAAATTTATTAATGAAAACTAAATCTCTTTCACTTGTAATAATGTTGGGGTTCCTACATAGCTTAAGAATTGTTTACAATTGTGTTGTTGGATATGTGGCCCCCCACCTCCACATCAAGAATGTTTTAATATTAATACATTGAAATGCACTTGATACGTGTATCAAGAGAGGTGTTAGGTGTCACATCCTCGACCTCCATATCAAGCATACTTGATACGGATACATTTAAATGCGCTTGATACATGTATCATAGCTTGAACATAAAGCTTCCCTCTCAAGTGTGTTGTGATGGATGGAGGATGATACCCATAGAAAGTCGTAAACACAGACATTTGGATGAAGGATGGAAATCTTATACCACCATTCTACCAAAGCAATTGTTTATTAAATGCAAAGAAATGGAGATAACCTTCCCAACATTTATCTATTATCTCAATTTTTCCATCACATCAGGAAGGAGAGGGTAAGGGGAACTGTGAGCCAATCAAGTACCCAAACAAGAAAACAAATCGTTCCAAAATTTATTAATCAAAATTGAATCTCTTTCACTTATAATAATCTTGGGGTTCCTATATAGCTTAAGAATTGTTTACATCTATGTTGTTGGATACATGGCCCCCCACCTCCACATCAAGAATGTTTTAATATGAATACATCCCCGACCCCCATATCAAGTGTTTTTGATACAAATACATTTAAATGTGCTTGATACGTGCATCAAGACAGGTGATACATGTATCACGTCTTGGATATGTGTACCACTACATCTTGATACGCATATCAAGCACCATACAACAAGTATCAATGTAGTGCATGTGTCAATGGTTGTACATGTGTGAGCTTGTATGGCAAGCAGATATTGCCTAATTTCACCCTTTATAATTGTTTAAAACATATATTTTTCATTAGCTATTATGTTTTTAAATTATTTTTTTAGAGATCTCTAGAAGCCTCTAGACATTTAAATAAACAAAATAATTAGATAAATAAATAAAATCTTATAAAAGAGGTTTTCCTTGTCATTTCTCCACTATTTGAGGTTTGAGAAAGGGAAAATTGAGCACTTGCTCATTTATTCTTGAATCTATATTTATATTCTAAATTATAATATGTAAACTCAAATGCTTTCTTTTGAAGTTCAATGTAATTATATTACACATACACACAAACATATAATGTTAAAACTTAAATGTTTTCTTTTAAAGTTTCAGTATAATTTTAACATTATAACCTAAGAAAGCATTGGATTTTTAACATTACAACTTAGTATGTATATGTATATATGTATAAATATTGCATATCCTCGTTTCCTAATTTTTCAGGGATAACATTCCTAGCATGTTCCCTTTTAAGACGTGTTTCAAGCAACTTATGTTTACATGAACACTACAATTACAGTGCTTGCTTTAAAGGATGAGAACGCAAACAAAAATTGTTGAAAATATTAGCAAGAAAATGGTTCCTTGATTTGTGCCTTAATCATAGGAGCCAAAGCAAGTTCCTTCTTGTGCATGACTTGAGTTCCTAAAAATTAGGAGATTCCCTATAAATTAAGAAGAGTTCTTATAATTTAGGAATTGGTGCCTAAAAACTAGGACAAGATAGGATGCAGTTAACTGATGTGTTGAAATTGAAAGTCGAGTTCTTGATTTTCTAGTGTGAGTTAATTGAGGAAAAACACGAGTGATTGATTTTCAAGTGGTTGACTTGAAATAGGACGAGTTGCATGAGTAATTAACTCATGCTAACTCAATCAATCACAAAATCATTCCTTAATTAGAAAATACACTACTTAGCCATTTGAATTGCCTTTAAAAAGAGGAACGAAGGCACATATCATTATTTTGGTGGGCACGAGTTGGCAAGACCAAGCAATAGGAAGCACGAGTTTGTGTCTGGAGCTTGTGAGAGGAAAACAGTGTACAAGAGAAGCTTGTGCAAAGATTGGTAGAGGAAAGTAGAGATTGAAGTCTTACAAGGGTTTCAAGCTTAGCACAAGCAAGAAAGACAAGTGTGTCCTTTGGATTTTGTAACAGATCAATTGCTCAGTTTTTCCTATCAATAAAATTCTAGAACAAGCAAACAGTTTTTTCAGTTGGGTTCCCTAGAAAAAGAAAAAGAAAACGTGTTTTGCTACTGTGTGACTGTGATTTATTTTTGTTCCTATTTTGCTGCAAATTTTTGGTAGAGAAATTATGTTTTTATATGAAAATAAATTATATTTCGGATTGTTCATATTAGCAGATCAGAAATACAGGGATTTTCTGCATGGTATCAATGTAGTGAACAGAATCGACCAACACACAGATTTCAGCTTTGAGAGGGTTGTGGACAGCATGTAAATGTGCCCTAAACACTGTCAATTTGAAGTGGTAAAAGGGCAGTCAGTGTATTGTTGATATAAACCCTAAGGACTATGATTTGATGTGTTGAAGTATTGTTGAGTGGGTTGTCTTATGTGTGCCTTGAGTACAATACTTGACATGAAAAATCAAAGGCAAGCAGGCTGACTAGAAAGTCATTAGTGGAGTTTTGAGGTCTAAAATGGGCCTCCTAAGGAAATTATAAAATAATAGTGGAAATAATAAAATAAGATTAGATTACATAATCAAATTTTATAGGGAAAAAAGGAAAATACTATTTTTTCAACTCGTATTTTCAGCTTATCTCCCTATGGGTTTACTCAAATTTCGAGTGGAAACACTCGTTGGATGCATAATTTGATTCCTCATCCAATGAGTACCCATGTTGCATACTTTCAATGGACCCTGCTACACGGAAAATGCAAAATACATGAAAAACATGATTGCAATCATGTTTTTTCATGTATTTCTCATTTTCCATGCAGCAGGGTCCATCGAAAGTATGCAACATGGGTACTTTTTGGATGAGGAATTAAATTTTATATCCAACGAGTACTCCCGCTCGAAATTTGAGTAAAACTTTAGGGAGATAAGTTGAAAATACGAATTGAAAAAATAGTTTTATTATTTTATTATTTTTTTAATTTTTTACTTTTTTACCAATGTTCCACCAAGACTCTGGTGCGGGGAGACGAGGGTGCGGGGAGACGCACAGGGAGGACATGTGGGAGCAGTGTTGATAATATCGGTATCGGGAAAATATCGGCGAGGGTCCAGAAAATATCTTATCGGCAATATCGGCGAAAATATCGGCAAAATATCGGCAAATATCGGTAAGCATAAAAAAATAATTTTTTCAAAATTTTAAATATAGCCGATATTTTGCCGATATTTGCCGATATTTTGAAAATATCGCGATATTTTCAAAACAGAAAATATCGCGATATTTTCGAATATCGCCGATATATCGCCGATATTATCAACAGTGTGTGGGAGTACCCTCAAATTTTAGGGAAATTCCGGGGGTGCAGGGAGTCGCCGAGGTATATATATATAATTCAAGTTCATATTCATCGTTCATTGTTCAATAATAAAAGCATAAAAATATTAAATAGACAATTGAAATTTGAATCATTGATCCATCCTCATCATTCATTTTGATACATACATCATTCATATGACATACTCAAGTGACAAGTCTCATTATTGAATTAATTATTATTCATATTGAATTAATTATTATTCATACATACCATGAGATTTGAAAAACAAAAATAAAAATCAATAATAAAATATTCAAATACATTGATCGATGTCATTCATCATTCAATTTTTCATCATTCTACAATCTACATTGGTTTAAAAACTAAATTCATCATTCATCATTCTAGAATCTAAATTGAAAGCAAAACATACTAGTATATACTATATTTTCAAAGTTTGAACACTAATTTATATAACTCAAAGTTTCAAAGTTCAAACTCAAAAATAGTTAAGAGTGAAGAGTCAAGTCATCAATATCTAGTGTCGCGACTCAAAAATGAAAAATGGATAGTGAGCACTGAAAATAAAATGAGAAATCAGCATCAAGGACTCAATCTCAATGATTGGTCCTCTACTTTGGGTTGAAATGAAATGAGCTTTTAACTTTAAGTTTTGCCTTTCATGACTTTTAGGTTTAGGCTTTTAAGTTTTAGTTATTTAGTTTTAATTTTAATTTTATTTTTAGACTTTTAAGTTTTAGTTATTTAGTTTAAAAAAAAAAATTAATGGTTTTGATTTTTGAATTTTTGATTTTTAATTTTTAATTTTTAAGTCTTATTAGACAAATTTAAAAGGGGACGCCCAGGCGCACCCTTTTTGGGGAGTCTAGACTCCCACATTGAAGGGGGACGCCTAGAAGCACCCTTTTTGGGGAGTCTAGGGGAGTCTAGACTCCCACACTGGGGAAACGCACCCCCTTGCGTCTCCCCAAGATTCCCAAAAAAGGGTGCGTGGGGAAACGCACCCCCAAGAGACTCCCCGTCCCGGGTGCGTGGGGTGCGAGGGGTGCGCGCACCTGACCCTGGGGGACGCCTCCCCGTGGAACACTGATAAACACATAAAAAAATAGTACTTATAATATAACAAATTCTTAACCATGAATATTCACCCCATTTTACCATCGATATTATTAGCTTCTAAATATGTTTTTTTACACTACCATGGGCTAATACCATGGCTTATCAATACCACATACTCAAAAACCCAAAACCTCCATTTCAAAATAATTTTTTTTATATAAATATTTGTTTTTAATTTAATTTTATAACATTTTTTAAATTAAAACTTAATACTCACAACAAACACAAAATATAACAAGATTCTTAACCATGGATATTCACCTGCATTTTAAAATGAATATTATTAACTTGTAAATAGACTTTGTTACAATACGATGCTTATCAATACCACTTTCCCAAAATGGTATCTCATTCCAAAATCAAAATATTTTATAAATATTTTATTTTATAACCTTTTTAAAATTAAATCTAAATGCTATGGGTAGATGTTGCACTAGTTATTATGTTTGTAAACATTTACATGTGGGTCCAATTAAAAAATAATAAAAGGTTAAAAGTAATTGCCTAGAGAGTCACTCTCCAACCTAGTATGTAGAGATGTTGTAATGTTCCGTAAACATTTTGACTAGGTCAAAAAAAACAAAATAAAATTAAAATTAAATGTCCTTGGGGTCTTGGATAGATGGTGATCAGGTGCTCTATTAAGGCACTCATTGATGT